>JAUZNK010069946.1:0-14126 GCA_035046665.1 Euphysa ruthae
TATATAACGGTTTCTATTGTTTAGATATAACGATTTGTTAAATGGCATTTCATTTAGTTGCTTGGATGGTCACATATGATTTTTTGCTGCCTTTTTTGAGATTTAATAGCGTGATAGAGAATGCAAATAAACGTAGGAAGCAACATTACAATGGAATAAGAAAGCATGTTTTGTCAGAGTATTGAAAATTTACCTCCAAATATTGAGAGAAACGACAAAGCACCTAAGCTTTCTGTCAACAGGGACACTGATAACACTTCTGCCACTGGATAATAGTATACTTGTTCCAAAAACAGTCCCTAATCTACCTAAAATTAGTACATCTTAATTACTTTTAGTATGAACACTGATATCCTGAATGACATTGCTGAACTTTTGTGTAAACCTTGTCTTAAACATGATGACCATAGCATCAATTGACTGATGTTGCTATAAACTATCTCCAAAACTGTTATGGCTTAACAATTTCACAAAATTGTAACAACCTGTTCCAAATGAAGAAAAATGTTGGTGCGATTTTTTCCACGTCTCTAAACTCAAATCATAATTATAACGGCCGAAATGGTGTAGCCGAGCCGCTGACTTATGTTGTTCTTTATAGAACGTTAAAAAAAGAAAAATTCAATCTACCAACTAGTATTAAAGAGGAGCCTGAAATCAAAAAATTGTTGGGATGTTTGAGATGAAGAGCTCTTACACAAAACGTGAATGAGTCTTTCAATGGTATCTTGAAGTCTCGTTGCCTGAGACGTGTATTTTCAGGCAGAAAGACTCTTGCGATCAGAGTTCACTTTGCCATTTTAAAGTTTAATGATGTAAAAAAGGTGTAATTTTTCCATAACTTAATTTATGGAAAAAGCTGTTATTGTTATGGGACATAAACAAGCTTTCACTGCGATAGAAACAAATAATGGAGCACAATTCATTGAATTCCATAAAAGAACGCAGAATAACATAAAAATAAGGGTATTTTCCAGGTTAAATACGACCCCTGTTAATCACCTGCCGATACATGCATATGGTACTATAAATAAACTTGCAAGATGAGCCTTTTAGAAAAATTTTTAATTTTATATATGTGAAGTAGATTGCTCGTCGGATGATTTAGCCTAGCATATGATAAATATTCTTTCACAAGAACAGATGGAAGTGATTACTTTAAATCTAATTATAAAGACACCTACATCTTTTTTTGTGGTTTCTTGAAGCCATTTCAGTTTTTTTAATAGCACAGAGTTCAAAAACTTCTTCTTAACACTGTAGCTCACATGAAAAAGAAACTTGTGGGGAAGTTTTGCGTTTAAATCTGAGCTTCAAATCAATTCTTTGATTAATCGAACAATAGCGTATTATGTACTTGGGGTTTCATGTAGTATTGTACCATCAAAAAACGGTGTATATGTTTTTTACCAAACATATACACCGTAGCATAGAATCCAAAAATCCAGATTTACAACACTTCTCGGGATTTACTGGAGTTGCATACGTTAGAAGCTTTACCTTTAATCTCCCATATCTCGAGAACTATAAGTGTTAATGAGTTTTTTTACCACTCTATCGAATAGTTATTGAAAGAGGATTGCTCTCTTAGTAAAATTTAACTGTCCGAAATCAAGTTGAAATCCAATGTCGTCTTTTTTTCGTAATTTTGGAAAAGCATTCAATGCAGAAAAACTACTTTTTGTTGGCAAACAAAAGCTGGAGCAGCAATAAATTGATAGTAGTACTGTAATATAATGGAGCAATAATATGTATGGTCAAACTCAATTTGATATTTGGCAAAACTAGTATGTAATAACAGTATAATTTCAGGTGACGACCAGTTATGTCAGTTATTTGCTTTCCATTATATTTGTACTGTGGTCGAGTTGTGATCAGTCAGATAATGAAGGTTGAATGAAAATGAAAAAAATATCTTTATATATCATTGCAGGTTTGAGACTAAGGAAATGATTTGTTAAACATTACACAAAAAACGAAGAGACAATCGCAAGTTGCAACTTGAGGAAACTAAAATCCTTAAAAAGTGATTTTCTAAAGGATAGCAGTAATTTTAGAGAAAACTAATGAATTCAAAACAGGTTTGTGCGACTCCATTTCTGAACATTTATTTATTTAAAAGAATTTTTTAAACTATTTCAGCTCATCTCTTAATAGTGGGTGATTATCTCTTAATAAGTTAAATTTTTGATAATCTCTCCCACCATTGTGGTAAATAAATAAAAAAAAAAAAAACAAGCTCATCTACTCTAAAACTGTTATTCACTTGCTAATTTTTTTCGCTAATTATAACACTGACAACCTCATGATCATTAAAAATGACACTTTCAAAAAACTTAAACATCATATTTTGAAAAAAAAAGACTTCTTTACATAAACATGATCTAAAATAGAGCCACCTATATGTGTTGAATGTTTCGCTAGTTGTTTATACTTACTCAAAACTTAATCTAACTGCTCATTAGGTTTGAGGTTGAAATCTCCCATGATGAAATCTAGAGCATTAACATTACTAAGGTGTTGGATAAGCTTATAGAATGTTCTTATTTCCCAATCGGATTTTCTGTATAAAAGTAATAATTTAAGATCCACACTATCTTTGGTTATCTTGAAGAAAGATGCCCCATTAAGATGAAACTCTTCAACCATTGAATTTTGGTTTTTTACAATACGCTGCAATGCTAGAATATTTATGGGGACTGTTATTGCATAAGACAGAAAAATTAACAATGGAAATGTCACATTGTTCATTGTCTTTCAATTGAATTTCTGTACAAAGAATAAGGTCTTTTTTCTAAAAAACGAACAGCTGCTTTGATATCGATTACATATTTTCGTAAAGATCATGTTTTGCGAAGCATGCAAGAAAATAATTAACTAATTTTCATTAAAATCTTCAATTATAAGGTTTTCATGCTCTCGTTTAGTGTAGTAGCTTGAGGAGCTCCTGATACATTGGAATTATTTTTTACTTGAAACTTTCATGGAAAGTTTGAAGTTTCATTCACATAATAATTTTAACTAATTCAGCTATTAGGTCATTTATTTTTTTGTTGTGCACTGTTGTCAGTTCTTGGTTGAAACATGAAGTTCCTAAAAGAAGTTTCTACAAGATCATCTCAAGGTTCAAACTTTTCTTTATTTTCATTTACGATCATAAATTTTGTGAATACAAAATTTTGCCATAATGAAAACGAAACAGAATATTTTTAAATTTACGACACGACTTGGAATGTGAATGAATTTGATACTGGATTACTAGTTTGAATAATTCAAGCTCAATAGTCTCATCTGGAAGATCATCCCTAATAACAGAATCAACAAAAGATATGTACTCTTCTTTGGTTTATTTAGTCAATAATGGTGGATTTCTAACACAAATAAAAGGGTGAATATAAGGAGATCCTCTTGATTTATCAATGATATTTAAAGGATTTTTCTTATGGAACAAGGTTTCTTTAAAGAATGTTTCCACTCAAAACTGAAAATGTCTGGCAGTTAAAAAAAGGGTTCTGATTCAAGATTTCCACTTTCTATAGTTTAAATCACTATCCTCTATGTCAATATTATTCAACCTTGCTATGATAAGAACGAGTTCATTCCACCTCAAATCAGCACATGACATTGTAAGGATATATGTTGTAAGGCCTAACTGTTTAACCATTGCAAGAGCATCTAATATGTAGGAATTCCTTTAACAAGTTTCATGAAAATATAACCTTTATCTTCAGACACGAAAGATCAAACTGTTTCTTTTAAATTATTCTACAATTGTCTAGCACTTATGTTACAGCGAACTTTACACGTTGCAATGAATAATAATTATAATTCAACACATTTCCAACTTATATTTTTTAACGTGGGGCCAACAATTATCTTCAAGGTATTTATTTCAGAAGGTTTCCATGAGTTTGGTTCTAGTGTACTTGATCTGATTAAACAGTTTGTTGCATTATATAATGGGCAAAAAAAAAATCTCTGGTTAAAATAATTTACTGGTAGTAAAAAAGGAAAAGCCTGCTCCTCACGCTTTTTATATTTTTCTTTTTAAATATCAGTTTCTTTGCGTTTTCGTCATTTTTTTTTTGAATATCGGTTGCATTTCGCTTCAGGCATTTTTTTTTTTTCTTGTGTTTCAGTTTTATTATCAAAAAGATAAATGGCGAAAGCGAAATGCTTTTGACATGTTTTTGAGTATCGGTTGCACTAAGTGTTCTACTTTGATAATAACGTGCTGAAAATTAATACCGAAAAAGGTAAGCTGAATGCATGCTCTTTGGAACTGATAAACGGTTAATACGAACAAGACTGCTTGAAGTAAAATATCGAGAAGCTCCAACCAATACAACAAAATCGTACAAGTACTTAGGATGCATATTAGATAATACATTGACATTGAATGATTTTTCCCTGAACAGTTACAAATAGGCAAGTAATAGTAGAATGAAACTGCTTTTTAAAATGAGACCGCTTTTAAAAACAAAAGCAAGTTTAAAAATCAATTATGTTTTTCCGTTCTGACGTGTTACAGTTCAGTTAATCTGAAACTGAATGATACTCGATGTTCTTCACTGCACTCAATTGAAAAGCAAGCATACAAAATTTACAAAAGGTATCAAGAGTACAATAGTTAACCTTCAATTGAAAAACTAATTATAATGTCTGCTTGTGTTACAGTAAGAAAGTGTATCGATCAAACGACCTGCTCCAACTTCATTAACTATTTTACAGCTAATTTGCATAGTGTCAACACCCGAAATCAAAATTTCACGATAAAGACACCACTTGTAAAACTAGAATTTACTAAAAAGGGGATTTCATTTCATGGATGCAAAAATTTTCAATGAACTACCAACAGCAGTTGGATCAGCAAAACCCTAAAACTACAAATTACGAACCATTTTAACAATTAATTTAATTATCTATTTACTTATTAACATATTATTAATTTCTAACAACTTATTAACAGGACTTAAGTTGATTGCAATTTTTTATAAAGTTGATGTGTTTTTGTCCTGTGTAAATATTCATTTTAATATATTTAATAATTTTAATAATTCAGAATTCAAAAATTTTTTGTGAGGTAATCCAGCATGATTGAATTAATTTTTTAGGAGCGATCCCGGCAGAAATTAAATTTCAAAAAGGAAACATTAATAGAATTATCCTAATGGTTTAACATGTTCTATAAAAGTTGCAATAAATTTATTTTAGTCAAGAAAACTTAAGCGCCTATAAAATTATTTTTTCTTTCCAAAATTATTTAAACAGTAAAAGGTTTATTCATTTCTGTGTACATTTCCCAAAATTCTGAATGCATATCGGTAGTTAAATTTATGTCTTTTATTATATTTATCATCATCACACCTCCATTTTTCTACAAATTTCCCTTAAAAATTTTTTTTTCCTTTTCAACCCTTCTTGGACTAGGCTTGATTAATTTTTTTACAAATTAGCTTTTGATTGTTGATTGATGTTTTCTGTTTAGAAAGCATCTTTAGAATACAATGATGTGTAATTTAATAGCTAAAGCGTCTTAAGTGTGCAGAATCTAAAAAAGTTCAATATACGCATTTCGGGATTGAAGCCTGTACAAAAACAGTTTATATGCATATGAAATTGCTAACGTATTTATACTGTCAAAATTCAGGCATTAATTATCACATTCATAGCTTTTCCTGAATTTGATTTGGATTGTTTTAGATTGCATCATTTGAGGAAGGGAAGTTGGTGATATACTTGCATGATGCATGTTTGGATTTAGAAAGACCAGCTGAAGCAAGACTTTTGTTATCAGATGTTTATGATGTTAAATTGATTATAAAAGACAAGGTAGGGTTTTTAGAACTATGTTTTTCACTGAATAAGAATTTTTTGTCTTTATTCCATTTTTTATTCTTGGTCAGCGTGTTTTTTTTTTTTTTTTTTTTTATAAATAAGTTACTTTCTGCAAGGCTGAAAGCCACTACAAGGCATACAGCTAAAACATGAGATAAAGATATAGCAAATTTTACACAAACTGAGAAAGGTATTACTTGATGACATTACATTTAAAAGATTGGAGGTTATAATCCAAAGGAAAGGCAATTAGAAGTCAGAGAGTGAGCAGTGTGTTGGGATGAAACTTGATGAATATACCTGAATAAAAGTGAAATTTATGTATCTGTACCATTAAAGGATGAGTAGCAGGTGAAAACCTTGTTGTCTTGGAGAAAGTCTCAAATTATGGTGTTCCTTCTTCCAAATTGTCAGAACAGTGTCCCTAAAATTGCTTATAGAACAGGGACAACGTGGCTAAATTTCTGTGATAAGATTATGTTTGCAAAGTCAAACAAAAATCTAGATCGATAAAATTGATTATATGTTTATCAATTCATTCAAGACATGTAGCAGAAGCTCCCACCTATTCGTTCAATACATTGTGGAATGGTAGCCTTATAGATATAAATAAGACTCTCAGGTGGAAGAAAATGCCGCATTCGAGAATATATATCCAACCTTTATGACAGTAGATTTTGCAATGGATTCAATATAAGAATTCCAAGAAAAGTAATTTAAGAACATTCAGCCTAACGACCGAATCTGCTTAGATTCTGCTTAGTTTTTCTTCCCTAAAAATAAATACAAAGTAGTATCATCCGCATATGTAGCATGCTTGCAAAGAATACTATTAGGCAAATGATTAATGAAAATTAGAAAAGGATTAGGTCCCAGAACAGAACCTTGAGGGACACCAGAATTTACAGGTTAATAGCTCAAAGAATGGCCATCGAGGGCAACCTTGATTTCTCTGTCTGACAAAAAAAACTTTATGACATTCAAACATTCAGATACCATATGACTTCGTCTTATGGAGAAGTGCTGCATGCCACACCTTGTCGAATGCCCTTAGAGACATCAAGTGCAATCATCCTGGATTCACCTCAAGTGTCAAAAGATTGATAGACATGTTCACAGGTGATAGTCAATGCATCAACAGTGGACCTACCAGAATGAAAACCATACTGGTGATCAGAAAACAGGTTGAATGACTCTAAATGGTGGGTATCACATGAGTTAGTCAATGATTCAAAAACCTTACTTATGACTGAAAGAAGGCTGATACACTTCTCAAACAAACTGCAGAGAATCAACAAAATTTCTGGAGAGCACTTTTGTAGCAAGACTTCAGAAATTTCATCAGGGCCAGAAATTGTAGAAATGTTGAGATGAATCAATTTAGTGTCAATCCAAGGTGGAATACAGGCAATATGTGTCTAGAATCATCGAGTGTGGAGTTACTTCTGAACAGTTTAAAAAAAAAGAAGTTTTTTACTTATTTCAAGTGGAGGTACCTTAGGTCAATTGAAGAGTGGAAGGATCAAAGACTTAGCCTTATTTGAAAAACTCCTATAGGCTATAGATGCGCCAGAAGACTTGAAATCCCATAGATTGAGTGACCATATCTGATTTTGATAAGAGCGTTTATCCTCCTCAATGACTCTTTTACAGTCATAATGGCCTCTGGTAAAAAGATCTGATCTCAACACAACTAGTACATTGAAAACCATGGGTTCAAATGTGGTTTTACTTGATACTTTCTAGAGGGAATATAGGCATTGATGCCAACATGAAGCTAAGAAACAATTTTCTTAGTACATTCCTCTGTATAAAGTAGATCGCGAAGTATATCGCAAAAGCTGTCCCAGTCTCCATGGTGATAGGAAAATAATTTCCTATGAATAGGTGGCTCATGGGAAAAGGTGGTATTAAAGTTGGTGTTAATGTTAATATGTAGGATAATTTGATAATTTTTTATAAAACAACGTGATATATACTTTTTATCTCAGACAGTTAGTTTTTTTAGACATTGAACATTAATGGGCTTGTATAAGTTATGGGAAGATTGATCTGAAATTTTTTTTGTAATATTTAGGCTCTAAAGGTAATTCACTCCTATCTATTAACCCGTGTGTTTGTTGTTGGACTCCCAGTGAAACCAACAAACAGTCTTATAAGACTACTCATCACGTCATCATTTTGGACCTAAATTCAACATTTTGTTAAATTTTTTTGAAGTTTTCTAATTTAGAAAGTTTTAAAATTTTATATGAAGGTAAAGTACCATCAGGGAAGACTTTTGAAACAAATGGCCACCTACTGAATCTTCTCGTTCCCCAGGTTCAGGCCTCGATACAAATTTGGTTGAAAAATCACCTTTTCCAATATTTTTTAAGGATTTTTTTTCATTTTTTTTTCTGAATTTTTTGCTTGATGTTAGAAAATATTATTTATGATTACTTTTGTATTTTGAATGAAATGCTGTCAGTCTTCAGAATCCGAAACATTTTGGCCTAAAAACATGTCTTAAAATTTTATCGAAATCCGTTCATAACTTTTTGAATTTTGCAGTTGTGAAATTTTTTTTCAGTGTTGGAAAATGTTATTTGTCCTTACTTATTGCCAAAGTCCCTGTTTTCAAATGCATAACAGATTTATGTTATATTGAGTTTAAATACCATCAAGTCATTAAAAATTTATATAAATACCATTATTTCATTAAAAATTTAGATTTAACTTTTCCAATGCTCAAACTGTTATTTTCATTATTGGCAATTTTTCCATGATTTCCTCTGTGATAAAAATATTTTAATTGATGTGTTTAATGAGTTAAACTATGTATTTATGTATTGCTTATAATTTTGTTGGAGATTTATTTATTTTTCATAAAATATATTTTCTGGGAGTTCATCAATAACTTTAGTGTTTTATTTTTAATTTTTCGGTTAGTTACTAACTGCTAACATTTTTTTTGATTTACAGTTTTTTTTTTTTTTTTTTTTTTTTTTTTTTTTTTTTTCACTGATAAATAACTTGATAAGAATTTTCTAAATTTTAAACAGCTATTGAAGAAATTACAAAAACCATTAAGCTGGTAAATGCTATCAAACCAGTACAACCCATGCAGTCATTATGCCATAATGTCAGGATGTAATCAATATGACTGATACTAGAGAAAAAAATAGAGCCCCTGGACATTGTTGTTTCATGGATATTGGCAGCGATATCAGAAATTAAAAGTTTTTTTTGACTATTGTTAATGAGGGCATAATTATTTCCAGAGCTTAAGCTTGATGTTTGAATCCGGAGCGAAAGGTTACGAGTTCGACTCTCACCTCTGGCGGAAATTTATTTCTATGTTATCTCTGAGTTTCTGAGCAAAAATCATTGCATAATGCAACGCTAGCTCTAATTGGTCGGGTTGTTTGGTTGAGCGAATTTCGTAGACGCAAATGGGCGTTCTAAGTACTCCAAGACCCGTCACGTTTCGTTTCAATTTGTTGGTTCCCCACGTTAAATATAATATTCTCTCTCAATGAAAAGCAAGACAAGGGTTTAACGCATGATTTTCAGAATAATATAGCTACTCTCCATAGCCATACATTACGTTAGCTCAAATATAAGCAATTGGGAAAGTCCTGTGAAAATTCCACATTTGCCACTGTGTTATTTTTTTTAAAAAAACCCAGTCCAACCTAAAAGTTTGTCATATGTAAGAGCTTCAAGCTGGAAAAAAGAGCTAAGACTGTTTTATTAATGGCAATGAGAGTTTCAAATGATTTGTCAAACGGCATAAAAGGTGATGGAACTCTAAAGAGGGAAGACAAGGCTCATGTTAAGACAGATGTCAGGTTTGAGCATCATCACATATCACAAGGTTGATAACATTAGGTAAAGGATGGTTAGTGTAAATGTCAGTACATTGCAAGGTCAAGCAGTTGAGGTGATTTAAATGTTAGAGCGTAAACCTGTGTATGTGTGCGATGCTCAGGAGATGAGGATTTTTAGAGGGTAAAAGGGAAAGAAATAAACCTTTTTGGATAGGTAATAGTGATAGATTTGAAGAAGTAGGCATATTTGGAGGAGAGAAGTAGGCAGAAAAAGTAAAAGGTGTCAATGATCACATTATGATAATCAAGTTTTTGTTAGGTAAAAGGATTTTCATTCCTGTTTCAATTTATGTACCCTAGTGTGAAATTAGTGAGAAATAATGAGATAAGTTTTATGAGTAAATAACAGTCACATCTAAGTTTACAGGCAATCAACTTATCGTAGTTGGTGGTGAGATTATTGGCCATGTTGTAAAGTCATATGGAATTTATAGAGGTGTGCATGGATATTGATTTGGATTTAGCAATAAGGAGTGGAAAAGATTATATGAGTTTGGAACAGTGTCAGAAATGGTGATTAGCAACAGATCGTTAGGTGGGTGTCAGTCTTTGATAGAATATTTTCTCAATAGAATATCATACAAGAGTGTTTTGAAGTATGAGGATGTTATAATAGGTTGAGAGTATGTTTACCAACATAGATTGCTGGTTTGTGATATTGTTGTTAAAACTACTGTAGAAGTGAATTACAGGTCCTATTAGGTCTTGAAGTTTAAGGGAGATAATGTAAGATAAAAAGAAAGATAGTTTATTGCAACAGTTCAGAAAATATTAAGCATATCTGTTGGTTGTTGAAAAAACCAGCTCGACATAGGTAGACTTAATTGCAGAATGGTGTACTTGACTGGTGCAGAAAAAAAATTAGATTTTGTACAGAATGGAAGTCAGATGGGTTACAAAATTTGTTTGAAAGCTAGTAAACACTCTATGTAGCAAAATCAGAAGAGATCAGACTAATTTGTTTGTTGAGAAGGAAAGCAAATATGGAAGACTTATTAGGAGGTTAAAGGTGAGAAGTTTAATGATGAAGGTGTCTTGGCTATCACAGAGGAGGAGAAGGAGTTAACTTAGAAGATTTAATATGAAAAGTTGCTTAAAACTCAGTTTAAATGGGTGAGGGTAGTTTTTCAGAAATTACTGTTGTAAAGGACCAGCTATGCAGAATTAAACAGAATGGGTAGAGGTGGCTATTAGAAAAATGAAAATCAGTAAGGTTGCTGTAGGAATGTTAGAAGTTGTTACAGAATTGGTAAGAGCATTAGGAAACACTGGAATTGAACTTATTTCAAGGGGTGGTGGTGGTGGTAATGATGATAATAATGATAGTTATGGTAATGTTTGGAGAGAATGTAGGAAGATCAGGAGGTAAGAGGCAAAAATGACAGATTTGATGGAGAGAAATTTGAGCTAAAACAGCCAACATCATATTGAAAGTGCACCATCAACATGCATCTTTCAACCCATACAAGTATGGAGAAAGGACATTAAATCGAGAATATTTCCTTACTTTTCTGCTAGACCTTCATTTTCAGAAGAAATATATTATTTGTCAATTTCTAAGGTAATTTCAGATCCTAATCCACTTTTATAATCACTAATATATGAAGGTCAAAGTCAGAATTGTCAGAGTGAATCAAAATTTCTACACTAGAAGATATGTTGCTGTTATGTATTTTTTTTCCCCAAATGATTTGATGTTTTTTCTTTATTTTATGAAGTGTGTAAAATACAAACCAATACTATAAAACTAAAGAGAAAACAAGTTGACTAAAATGGGTAACTTCTCTTAAAATTTCACTAGAGTGAGGGTTGTATATATCAATCCCATATTGTGGCCTCACTCTCTATGGGGATATTCTTTTAACACAGTTAAAGGGTTAATTAGATAATATCCATTAAAAATTCTCTTTATAGGTTCAGCTTGGTGAGAACATTACTGGAACTTGTCAAGCTTTAGATATGGAAGGAAACCTTTTGAATGTTGTTGACATCAAAACCAAACTTAAACAGAACATTAAGATGACAAATGATATACTTGACATTCAGTGAGTTGTATATTTTTGATAAAATTCTTTTATTTAAGATTTTATTTAAGATGGATTTTAAATTTCCAAGTAATTTTTAATGAACCTAAATACTAACAATTTTTTTTTCATTCTGTCATCAAGCAATCTACAAATAAATTTCTAACATTTATATAGATTTTAGTAATTATTCAGTAGGGAATAGTAACAGTTATTTTTAATTGTGCTGCCTACTAATAGAAAGTGATTATTTATAGTTTGGAAGACTGTAATGGGTAGTGATTTCACTCATTAGCAATCCGGTCTGTAGATGAAAACGATATTTTGCAGATATGATTTTCAGTGAGATTATTGGTATGATTAGCTCTAATTGAACAAGAGAATTAATTCTTTGCTTTTTTATGAGATTAAGCTTGATTCCATATTACAGATTTATTAATCCATTCGATTTTGTAATCTTTTTACAAAAATTCATTACAACTATGATTTCCATAGAAAATTCCTAATCCTCCTAAAAAAGAATCTGGCTCTATTTGTACTTAATTAAATTTTTGCTCTAACAATTTTTTAAACCTGTTCCTTACATATTAAACGTAAGAAGGTTGCTCTAAATTTTTAAACATAATAACATTATTTTTCCCTTAAGGGAAAGCTCCATTGTTATTATCAATAAAACAGAACTATATATGAAAATGTTGCAAACATATTAGCACTGGTCTATGTTTTCAACTCAAAAAAAGATGTAGCAGAACCTGTGAAATTTTTTTTCTAAAAAATCGTAAAGTTTTTTATGATTAACTCAATTATAAGATCAAACCTACCGATTTACCCAATCCTTAATTTTATGGTCTAGCAAAGATTCACAGTCAAAATTACATGCTTACAAAATGGTATGTTATGCTAAAATAAATTTATACAACTTCTAAAAATATTTGAAAATTTTCTCTTTCAGCTTATGCAAAATCATCTCTACCTACCAGTCATAAAACTAAAGAATTTCTAACTGCAAAAGATGTGTAGGGCTCGAATGTGACAAATGTATGATCTGTGACGATTTAACCTCAATTTACAGTAATTTATCAATCAACAAAACGCTTGTTATCTCATTAAATGGCTTTTTAAAAACGAAACTTTTCTCAGAGACAAAACACCAATAGATTCTTCAGTCAAATGAACGGTGTTCCTATGGGTGATCCTATTTTCGTTGTTGCAAAAATTTATATAGGCAATCCCACAAATCACTTGTTCTTCTCACTGCTTAATACTTAATTTTATTATTTAAAGTGAATCTAGGCACTTATTTTTTCCACAACAAGGCCCGCACAATCTCGCCAAAATTTCTTATGCTCTTATTTGTAAAAAACAACTTTCCTCTACCATCAACATTGCAAATAATAAAGTTGTTTTCCATTAGTGTGTACGATTATGAATAGCTACTAATAATCCCTACAGATGTATTTCATTCCACTAAAATCTATCTAAACTGTAGAAATTTATTTGTATTTTACTTGAAGACAAGAGTAGCTGGTCTCCTAAAGCATAGCCAAAATAAATAATTAAAAAAAAATATATTTGAGACTTCCTTTCATAGCTTCTCAAATTAGTATGTTTAATTCTTTCAGAGATATAGCATCATCTAGTGTATACAACAGTGAGAAATCGTACAATTTTACTGGAAAATCAATTGGTATAACAAGCTTAACTTGTAGTGCTACAAAATTGAATGGATTGATTGTATCTAGCAAACCTGTGGAAGTTCAGGTATGTTCTTATAATTTCCAATTGTGTAAGTGACGTTATATGAATTACTGATCTAATTTGAGACTGTGAAACGGTTTTATTGGTTTTTTGTTAGTAAAAACCCTTTATAAAGCAATCTTAAAGTTTTTGTATAAGTTAGTCATATCTTAAACAAGCAATGAAAGAGGTGTGGTGAGGATTCAGATTAGATATTTGTCTTTTTGAGCATTTTCCTAGTATTTTTTTTAACAGAATTTTATTTTTTAAGTTGTTGAAAATAAAAAGGTCCAAGGTGTAGAAATGACCGTGTGAAAGCACAAATTAAAAACCATGCATACATAAATTTAGAAAACAATTTTTTAAAAAAATTAAAGTCAATATTTTAAATTAATAGATATTTATAAATTAACTTTAATTCTCTTAGAAAGTAATACCCCTAAATAGATTTTTTTTTTTTTTTTTTTTTTTTTTGACTTCCAGACATTCCAACAGAGTTGTATAAAATTACTCATGTTTGTGTTTCAGCCAATAATGTGTTTTCTTTAGTTGGTATTTTTTTGAAATTTTGCTCAATGACAAGCCTCGATATAAATATTTTTGGTACGCCGGACATTATGGTTGGTAACTATGAGTTTTGGTCGGACATGTCCTT
>JAUZNK010069957.1:0-14124 GCA_035046665.1 Euphysa ruthae
TATATATACCTAACAATAAAATAAAAAATAAACAGCCAATAAAATATTCTTTTTGTTATCAAGTTGGTTTAAGTTTCAAATGTTTTCACACGTGTGACTATAACTTCCGTAAAAAAAATTTTTTCACATGATGTGTGGCTATAAAAGTAGTCGTTTTTCTTCACCGATAAACAGTGTAAAATGACGTCACGATCCCAAAGATACCACAAAAATTTTGCCAAATAGTAAGCAATTCCATCACAATTTGTTGGTCCATGCATGGTTTTAATTTTTGACTTCACTCACTGCCAGATAGCTTCCACGTGGTTGGTGTCACTTGGTTGTTGGTATCAACAAAATTATAGGTGTGATGGACCAAACTAAACCCCATTCCTGAAATTCTTTTGTAGGCCCCCACATATCACTCTGTATGTATCTCCGTACCAATACGAATCCATTAAGTAATTACAGGAAGAAGTGTTTCAGCGTTATGTCTAGCAGCAGTAACTAGGAACCCAGCTTTTTCACTTACAACTCTTCACGGTGAAACGCCAAATCTTCCTATTGATGCTTTGTGCTCGATTTTATTCTTTGCACGGAAGGTCATATGTTAAGCATGACATCTGAACGGAAAGAAGGCCATACTGTCGACACCATCTTATGCATTCCGAAATATCGTTTTAAAAGCGATAACCAGTTTCACCGAAAACAATTGCATCGAAATCAGCCATCATTAGTTTAGCAATAGCAACAGCAGCTATACTATGAATCAGGTTGATATAATTTTACCATTACTAACCGTATATGTATCAAATTTCTAGATAAAGACCTGTAAGCTAGACCACTAATAGTCTGGCTGAAATTCTGACGTGTAGAAAATCAGTTTGTTCACGTGCCAATAATAGTCAAATTTTATACAAGTGGTCTGCTCTATTGTATGCTAGTAAATGCCAAGGCACTCTCGTCCAATGACTTCGAGGTCAATGGTATGGCTACTTTGTAGTGAAAGGCCATGTCTACCAGTGTCAAAGTATACCTGCATGTCTTATGACCGATTTTCTCATGTGGGAAAAGAAAAGATCGGTTTGGTCGAGTTCGTTGGATCGACATCCTGTGATAGCCATCTCTGCATTTGCTTCCCGACCTTTTGATTAGATAATCATCTCCAGCCACTCTCTATTGAAGAAGCACATTTTCGTAGCCTCGAAAGCAGCGCAGTAATGCTTTGAAACCATTTAGGGCCATATTAAGCCTTTTGATATCAATATCAAGATCTTTAGACGTAAAACAATTGATTTTGCGTTTATTTCTCATCATCGCTGATTACAATTAATGAAGCCATGTATTTTTTACAGAGCCAAAGTGCATAGTGTCCACACATCCGCGGAGACAGTGCCTGCAGGGCAACAGTGTTATAACTGTAACCATCGATGCCAAACCTGTTGCACATTTCAGCAAACCATTTCTGAAAGATTTTGCAGTGCCTTATTATGATGTCATTGTCGTTTTGTATTAGACCTAGTGAGTCGAAAAACACCACTTTTCACGATATTATCGCAACGCCATCATATATCTCCCAATATGCTACCTAGTGGCTACCGGGTAGCTCGCGCGTGTCATATTTAAAAATTAATTAAGTAGCAGCCACGACCCTATCCGGATCAGGAAATAGTTCTGTGTCAAAGTCTCCCAGAAAACGAGGAACGCTTCTTGAAAGCCCAATTTTGGAGTTTCCTGGTTGTTGACAAACCAGGTCTGTAAACAAAGTCGTTATGCTACGATCCAATGCTACCTCTAAAACTGACGAAACCAGACCACAAAAAATGATTTTGACGGGATAGACTGGTGATTATAAGAAGGTTCCAGCAATTGACAATTATCCTCTATGAGTGAGGGTCCAATGTGCTCCTTGTGAAACATCAGCCGTCAAATCAAAGCCATAAATTATAGTACCTCTCAAATAGCTTACAATATAGATAAAATTTCCGTTGGCCGCCAAGTCTTACTACGTGGAAAAAGTTTTTTTTGCGACAAAAGAACTCTTCATATTTGTTCAGTTAAAGACTAGCTCGTATGCGATCTTAGGCAAACCTCACGAGCAGATGATCGGCTGTAACCGAGTCAGTCTATAATTTGCAAAGTTTTAGGTGTCCTGAGTTATGTCCCCTTCGAACGCCAATGAACGCACAATAGGTACATTTAATTGGCTTGGAAGAACTCGCTCAATATCTTTCAGTTTAAACTGAGTCTTGTCTGTCTCTTGTTGCTGGTAGAAATGAGTCCTGTCCATAGCTCACAGAAATTTCTCTTTCATCATACGTTCTAGCGTGAAATTTTTGGCAGTGGGTGTTAGTTCCCCTCGCTTGACAAACCAGCAGGAAGATGGGATTCTAATAGCGGTTCCAGCTGGCTTCGCTGGAATTAAAGACAAACACAAGTCCATATCGTCCAGTAGCAACCTTTTTTTCATATCATCCACAGGAATTGGCATAGCATGACAGTTATTTTAGGCGTAGTCTTCACAGCTGCCTCTGCTATCACGAGAGCTTGTCGAGCAAAAAAGCCCGTATTGTCTTTACATTGAGTCTGGAAATGAAACAGAGTGTCTGGATACAATTTATCGTTTATTTGTGTAGATAGCATGGCTTAGTAGTGATATCGCTGCTCGCCGAGGTTGGACATGGCTCTACCAGATCTATTGGTTAGGGTAGCTTTTCTAAACAGACCGTATGCAAACAGATTGTTGAGCGTTAATTTATCACCAGCTACTATATTCCCTCCAGTGCAAAAGACCAGAAAATTTTATCTCGACGTAGCTATCGGAGAGCTCGACAAAGTCATGTTCAAGCCTGTTTGAAAACGAAGCTCGTTTGTGTGATCTAGGTCACCTTTGACATCTACGATCTCGTGGTAATTCCTGACTATATCTGAGTGTGTAGGTTTCACCATTCACAAACCTTTGATATATATCCGCGTAGATATATAATTGATAAAGTTTAGGGGATTAGAGGGAGTTTTATACTCGGGCTTATAAAGAGAGTACATATCCACGGCGACTCCTAGATGGGTTAGTGATCTTTTAATCCGGAGTGGGAGTTCTTATGGAATTCTGGGCGCCTTTCTCACGTAGATTAGTAATTAGGTAAAAGTGAATATACGCAACATTAACATCGCGTAAATTTAGACAAAGAAACTCCACACAACCACAGCTTCAAGACCATGGTTGTTTTACATTAAATATACGACAGACCAGGCTATACTAAAAGATGAAGACAGATAATCTATGCCCGTGGTTGAAAGTTGAAATATTATAAATATATCACAAAAACTGTGTCGACATATTTTGCGGTACACACCGACAGAAGCTGAGTCTTGGTAGAATGCCATTAGGTCATTGTAGGGTCTAAATCCTCGACTCTCCTTTGTAAGCCGTAACGTTTTCATCGTGTTGCTGAAAAATTTATAGATACTGAGAAGTGTGTGTGGAGCGACTTTGCTCTTGTGTTGAGTGAATTGGTCTAAATTTCAATTTAGATGTTCGTCTGACTAGTGGTACTTCCTTGATTGGCCCATCTTAATATTGGTCAACGAATATGGAAAAAGGGACGGGAACATCTAGTCCATGTTCGTTAAGAGCTTTGATTAATTCCTTAACAGAATGGCCAACAAGAACCGATGGCTCTTTAGTATCGAAAAATTTTCCTAATAAAATAAAAAATATCACAAGCTCTAACCTGTTTAAGCATAAATTTAAGGAAAAACTTCTTAGATCCCTGGATATAAGACGAAGAGCTAACATAGACTTTGATATTCTTTTCCCATAGGATTAAAAGGAAAAAAAGTTCTAAGAATTGTTCCAAGTTTCGAAACATAAGCAGAAGGTATCGTACTCACGTGGCCTTAGTATCCCACGCTGATAATGGATCCACGCCACATTGGAATTGTTGACAACTAATATTTGCTATGTTTCCCTGACAATTTACATTTGGCATACGTTTACATAATTAACATACAAAAATTAACAAGCATACTAGATTTACTTAAAATTTACGACGGCTTACAAAACCAAACGTTGCCAGTAGTGTTAATGCATTTATATTTTCAAGCAACGGTAAGTTTATATTTTTAACAAACTTTTTTTATCATCATCATGCCAATGACACCTCAAGGATTTATGAAAATCCAACTTGATTCCAATCCAATTTCATTAAGAGGGCACTGGGATTGCCTGCTTAGGTCAGCTTTTAGTGAATAACTTAATATAGCAGTTTATAACATGTTCAATCTTATTGAAAGTTTGGTGTAAGTGAGATTGTTACTAAAATCGATAGATGTCAGAATTATTTGATTATAGACACCGCCATTAATTATCTCATCTCTGTTTTTTAACATGAACATTAGCACATGTAAATAACTGTACCATTAAAAAAAAATTACATTGGTTCCTTTACATCTTTTAACACCCAGAGTGTTACTTTGATTACTTTAACGATCAGCCTCGTAATTTTTTGTCGGCGTAGGTAATTTAGATCAGTTTTTTCTTAAAATAGCTTAATAAAAATTACTTCAAATATCTTTTTAATTACTGCCTGAAATAAATTTTATGCATAACTCCCATAGTGCAAACATGAACTGGTTTCAAATATTTTACACATTTACGTGTAGCCATAAGTAATATAAAAAAATAAAAACTCAAATTCAAAAACAACTTTCTTGATGCCATATAACCTCTAAGTAGCTGTAAAATCGAAAGTGAAACATTACTGTCTGTCGACTTTTAAAAAAAATTTTTTTAAATAATTACCTTTTTAGGCCTAAAAATTAAATTAAAGGGATTTTCCCTAAACAGCACTTGTAAAATAAAACCATGGTGAGATGAATGACTAGCAAAAAAATATGTATAAGACTAGCCGGAAAACCGGCGTCGTTCGCCGAGAGAGAGAGAGTTACACTCCGCTCATTGAATCTAGCTGCACCCTTCGGACTTGCCTCCCAAAACTACTTCTTTGACAATTTACAATTTTGTTTACTTGTATTAAAAATTATATTTTGCTAAATAATATTTATATATTTTAATTTTATTTCATCAACATAATAATTAAAGGAAGTGATGCAGATCATAGATTGTTATTACTAATTAAAATTAAATTTTAATGTAAAACATATTTGGTTTCTAATAATATAGTTTACAGCCTGATGATAGGAGCAGTATGACTCCTGAAACGTCACCAAATAAAATTTTATAACTCGTTAAATGCGTTTTATCTCTTTAATTATAGTTTACAGTGTTAATAAAATTCAGTATTAGATGATTTTTTCACTTTTGAAAGCAAAATTTTTGATTCTGTTGACTCAATTCTACAAGCTTTACTGGACATCTGACAGGGTTTAGCTCTTTATTTTTGCAGCGAAAATATTTAATGTTTGTAAATCAATCATTTCTATTAATTATAGTTGGTAAATGCAGTAATGTATTTGAACAATGAGCAAAGCAGTCCATCATTTTTCTCATCGCTAGCGGTTTCCATGTATAAGCAGGTCACCACCATTTTCTCTGTGAGTATAATCTTATATAATCTTGATACAAAAAAATATTAGCTTGTTTTTGTAACAATTTAGTATGCCTTCCACCAAAGGTTTTATTTCTTCACTCGAATTTTTTGTAGGTAAAAACATTGACACAAAATTTATGCTGGAGAATAACCGTTGATTGAAGTTCCTAGAACGAGAGCATTTATGGCTCCAATTCATCGTGATTTTTCAGTAAAAATGCGTCATCGATTTCGATGTAAGTATTTAATAGATACATAGTTTATCTTTGCTTATAAGAGAAGTGTCAAAGTTTGAAGCCAACTTAGCAATATCTTAAAAACTGATAGCTCTATCAAGTATCAAAATTCAGCTATGTACACTTAGAAGATAGTGAAAAAAAATCCAAATCCCACATTTAAAATGTTCTATATGGTGAATCTTCGAAAGAAAATTAACAAATACGGATCTTGAAGCTAAAGTTTTAGAATGGATTCATGACGTAGAGCTAGAATGCTTAGAGTTTCGCGGAAACTAATTATGAGGAAAGCTAAAACTACCCACGATGATAGTGCAGATGATCCATCTGTAAGAGAAAACTTCGTCGCAAGCCGTAGGTGACTTGAAACGAAACTACTATATTGAGAGAGATTTGCAAATTATCACAGATGAAAGGGCTGAAGAAAATCCAATCCAGCGAGTATCTGAGTCGGATGTAGAAGATGCATGTGAACCCTTTCATCTTATAGAAAAAGACCACGAAAGTGACGAAGATATAGACAAAGATTAACGTTTTTTCTAAAAATAAACAAATAACTTATAAATATTTGTGTGTTTATTTTATGACTTTTGAGATCTATGAAATACCAAAGTCTTAAATAAGCGCCGCTCTCTAATAAGTGCCGCACGAAAAAGCATGAAAATTTGATAAGTGGCGCGGTGCTTATTAGAGGAAATACGGTATTTATAAACACTTTACACAGAGATGATTTGAAATGCCACAGTCTACCAGAACACAACAAGATGTATAAAATTAGCATCAATTTTTTGTTGAAATTTTCCTGATATTTTATGACTCAGGATCAATTTGGTCTGGCTACATGCAGTTGCCCTGCGAAACAAAAAATGAAAAATTCTACCTGAAAGAAAAAGTTTTGTTTCTTCCTATAGTATATTAAATGCGATTTACCAACAGTAAAATTTGCATCAAATCATGAATACAATGCTAACATTTGACTAACTTCTTCACTAAAAATCGATTTTTTTCCGACCAACCAAAGAAAAAAAAATAGAGTAACTATCAATTTAACAAAAAACTCAAACTAGTTTTGCTCAATAAATTGCGTTTATAAGTTTACTTGTTAAAAGCCATGCTGTAATAAGTTCATTATAAAAATACTTCGTTACATAATGTAAAAATAATTCGAGCTTCATGTTTCTAAATTCTTTTGTCATTTTTTTTTTTTTTTTTTTTGATATAATCGAACTTTCCAGCTTTACCCTAGGAATTTTTTCGATGTTTTTCTCATAAGGAACTTTTTAAAAAGTGTTAAGAGTTTAAAGTTATAACCACATCCTCAGTAATTTTGGATATCAACGAAACTTATAAAAGCTGCAGGCATAGAGACTATTTTATGGTAATTAATGAACATTTTGCACAACTTTATTTGGAAAAAAAAGGTAAAATACGTTTTGTTTAAAAAGGTTTTGGGAATATCAACAACTTTGACTTCTGATAAACAGTTTATGAATTAGCTTCGGATATATACCCGCTTTGGCTCTCATAAATGATATATGATCTAAGCTACGGTATTTTATTTAAAGATATCTCAAAATTTATTCTTCTTAGATTATTCTAAGTACTTAAGCCTTTTCATAAAGTTGTTCTAGTCAAACATCCTTTACTTATTCGATACTCAAAAGTAACGAACGTATATATCTTAAATTAATATTATTAAAATCAATACCAAATCAAGAGCTTCAATAAATTGCGATAAAAACCTGGTTATTGAAGTTCCAAACATTTTCTAACGTTTGACTGCTTTGCCACCATCCGGACCGAATTGTTTGAGCCTCTTACTAGGTTAACTAAGTCAAGAAAACAACCAATTAAAAAAAAAAGAAAAAAAAAATTTTATAAAAAGTGGCTATTTTCAAGAACATAGATAGCATTCTTCTAATGTGCATCGTCGAAACAAGTTTTTGTGCTGAAAAGAAGAAATACGCACAATCCAAAAATATTACTAGAAGATATCCTGATGGGAGACTTTAACATTGCCTAGAAAAATGAAAATTTAGGCTTCAAAAACATTCTGTGGATATGCTTTTGAGCAACTAGAGAAAAAAAACCTACTAGAAAAACAAAATACACATAAACATTGATTGACGTGATTTCTATCATTAAACCACCGAATATTAGAAAGACTGAAGTCAACTTCAATAAGTGACCATGATATTGTTGGTTGCGTCAGAAAGATAAACCATGAAGAACACGAATCGAGAATAATTAAATGTCGAAATTTTACAAAATATGAAAGATGTCATCTGATAAACTCGTTAAATAAAATTTCTTGGGAAAATTTGTACAAGGAAAAATACGTCAATCTTGCTCTTGAAATTTTCCAAACAACTCTTTTAAGCATATTCGATATCTGAAATATTCAATCATTTGTAGAGTGCCTCAAGGCTCGGTCCTTGAACCACTGTTGTTTCTACTACACTTTAATGACCTAACAGCTGCTCTTATACACTCTCAAATAATTCAGTTTGCAGGCGACACGGTTGTTTACTTCTCACGTTAAAGTTTTATTATCATCGAAAACTCTCTAAATGAAGATCTAACACTCATTTACGCTTATCTCGGAGAAAATGAACTCGTTCCAAACCTTAAAAGGTGGAGTACAGAATCAATGATGTTTAGGACCTCTAAGCGACTGGCGACATACTGGAGACGTCTTAAACTCAAATTTGGGGAAGACGAAATATTGAGTACAGCACGATACAAATATTTAAACTACCGTCGACCCAACGCTAAATTTAAGCGACTACTTTAACAAGACCTATAAGAAAGCGTCTACAAGATTAAGTCTACTACAACACATTGTCAACAACCTTACCTCCTATGGTAGGAACAGCGTATAAGATTCCATGATTGTTCAACTCATAACGTTTAACTGTTAGGTAAACTTGAAATATACGAAGGATCAAAAAGAAACGCTCAATCGATTACATCTTCTAAGATTTATTTAAACAACAGAAGTCAAGCTTAGAGTTTGCAAGAAAAAGGATTTTTTTTTGTATGGGTCCAAGTCACTCTGACGCACTTCCGATATAAATCAGAAAGGAAAAATTTTTTGTGAAAAATTTTTTGTGGGAACAAATTTTCATAGGTAGATTTATCCAAAATAGCTATCAGAAGTTACTCGTCTAATCAAATGAAAATATTTAAAACATATTCTTTTAAGAAAAAATTTCACCTTATTCTATTCAACATTGTTTCATATTAAAAAGTATTATCATTTTTTATTTAGAGCGAGTCAATTGATGTTTGAACAACAATGAAAACTCGAAAAACTTAAAAGTGAAGAAGATAAAAAAAGTAATAAGCAAACAAAATCACCTCAAAAAAAATCATAGTTCTACACTTACGTTTCCTCATCATATGGCTGCACATTCATTCGTTTTTCCACCCATGTACCGGAGTGTCTCACCACCTAGGTTTAAACCACAGTTAGTTTCTCAACATATGTGTGCTCCATCACTTAATGTACCACCAATGGTTCCCTCTTATATGGGAGTTCCACCGCTTTATATGCAGAAAACCCGACCCTTTCTCGGTATGCCACCACCACCAATGTTTATGATCAAGCCAGTTAAACCAAAGTCAGGAAGATTTAATAAAATGTCTGTACTAAAGCGCTTTCCACAATACACACCTACATGAAGGCTCACAAAAATTGAGTTAAAATGTATGCACAGGCCAATAATTATACAGTACCATCAATAAGCGATGACCAGAAATAATCTAAATAAGACATAAAACAGAAATAAATAAAAAAAAAAAACAATGTATAATTCATTAGTATACAATTTTGTTTTCAACTGTTGGAAATTGGAGCAAATTGGAATAAGCGGGGGTGGAGGAGGGGTTTGGAATAAACAGGGGGGGGGGGGGGGATTGGAATTTCAGCAACATGAAATAGGCGGGGTTGGGTGGTTGGAATGAGTTGTAGGAGAGGTAGAGTGGGAAGCCATTTTAAGAAAAGCATAAAAACGAACAAAAAAATAATAAGAAAAAGACATAAACTCTCATGTTTTTTTTCTAGGGTACTTCTACAAAATGTGAAGAATCAATTAGCGGGGGCCTTAGAGAGAACAAGGGTGTTGGAAAATTATCAAAAAAAAAATATAATAATAATAATAAGAAAAGGATCATAACGATCAGTTCTATAAAACAATCTTCATAAATCTGAAAATAAAAGAAATTATTTAAAAGAAAGTATCGTAGCATTTTAGGCCTAATCAAATGAAAATAGAAGGTGTTTTGGTTCAAAATACCAAAATTTTATTTATTTTCCGATTTAACCAGAATGCGCTTTTTGGAAAAATCCAGAACGGTGAGGTTAACTATTTAATTTTACTACTGTCAACAAAAAAGACAGGTTCATTGCCATCCTGATATTTTAAAGTATTGCTTACTGAACAGGTTATTTTTCAAAAAGAGAGGAAAACAAAACTTGATTTTTTGATTTTGCGACAAATAATTTCTCTTTGGGACTGGATGGGTTTATGAATATGAATACCATCATAAATCTAAGCTACATTTGGTGAAGCCCTAACCATACTTATATATTTATGAAAATATACTTCAGTACAGCTTCACTGAAAAAAAATTCAATTTTCCTCCTTGTTCAAAAAACTTTAAAAGAGAAAAATAGATTTTTGGAGAAAAAAGATCTATGAACATCAATATATAGCTTACATTTTATGGTGGATGATCTTGAAAAAAAAAATTCTTAGCATATGTTTTCTAATCTAAAAATTTTTTATATTGTGCCACCGGTGTTTGTGCAAAATTTTAAAAATTTAATACCGCTCTTTATCTAGGACATACACCCTCTATCCAGGACAGAAACCCTCCATCTAGGACAGAAACCCTCCATCCAGGACAGACACCCTCTATTCAGGACAGACACCCATACAACATTAATGTATAAAAATGCAACGTTATGAAAATCTCCGGCAAATACTTAAACTGAAATATAGCAAATAACCACGAAAAACATCTTTTCAATTATCTACACATTCTTTGAATGATCAAAAAGAAATCTAAAACTAAGAAAAATATCTTAATACCATACAAACCGCTAAAGCTATTCTAAATATGTTATCACACACGCCAAGCAGAAAATTTATTTGAATTTGAAAACAATAATAATCTTATCTGCTCTATAAACCTTCCGTATATCCCAGCACTTGGCGAAATTTTACAAGGTCAACTAGCTGCGTCAACATAATATCTTAATTATGTTCTATTTATATCATGTTCTTTAACTACTTGAGCATAAAAAAACAACATAGTGTATCTTATCCTTTATAAATATTGTTCTTCCGTTTTTATTGGTGAATCTAAAAGGTAATATAGAAATTTGGACTAATGCTGCGCAAAATAACATTGGACAGAGGATGGGGGAGGCCATTCTATTTGACCACAAGACTTAGTTGGGAGTAATTGTCGAAGCATTAACAGACGAAACTGAAAAAGACATTCAGTGTGATATTCCTAAAGATCTACAAGCCGACTATAACAAAGCCACCCACTCTATAGTTCCTACCGTTTCAGTAAGTGGCTCGATAGGAAAAGTATAAAGCCGACCCTACGATTACAGAGAGGTTTGGAAAGCCGCTCAGGTCGAGTTTAAAATATGGAACAGGCAAGTCGTCACAGCAGGCACAAGCGACCATCACCATTTGGATATACGGGCAGCCTATTTAGCATGTGTAGATTCTGTAATGGTCGAGTTGGTGATGTGACTGACCTCGTGCTCTTCGCTCGGGTGTTCAATCCAAACACTAATCCATATACCATCGATCGAGTGGGAGAGCATTTGCGTGAAAACTAGGGATCGATCACAAATCCAGAGCTCAGAGACTTACTTGGCTCAGAGGATATCAAAAAGGGTCACTGTTCGCAAGTTCGTTTACAGTAAACCAAAGATCAAATCTTCACTCAGAGAATTAGCTCTCCAGTTCTTTGGGAAATGCGCTAGGCATGGTGAAGACTCTGGCATTATTATCCTCCCCTTCAATGCAGCTGCTTACATCTACAAATTTCTAGGGCGAGCAGATGGTCTATTGGATTTTCAGATTTCGTCGACTTTCACTAAATTAAATATAAAGAAGAAAAACATGAGCTCAGTTGTTTCATTTACGGGCATTCATACTTGCATACACCAATGTTGCACTCCGAAGGATATTGAGACGTTTCCACCAAAAAGATGCCATTTAAACCAATTCTCTTACAATCGGGGTCGAAAACCTATTCATTGAATACGAATATATACGATATAAATATACGATCTATAATGACCTGGTTGTGCTCGATGGACTCGAACCACACGCTTAAACATAAGCTTATATATTAACCCCTAGAATTCATAACCGACGTCGAGAATCAACATTTTTGGCCATACAAGCGGAACTTTCTGGCAAAAAGCTAATAAATGAAAGGCAGTCTTGTTCGCTGACTTCGATTTCAATGGGATAGCGAATTTGTAAATAACGGTCAGGTCTAAAAGTGTCAAGGCATACTTGTATGTTTTGTTAAGACCGAGTTTATCATGTAGGAGAAAAAGAAAATCGGCTTGGTGAATTTCGTTGGGCCGATTCTCTGTAAAATAAGCAAAGTCAACCTTAGGAGGCCGATTCTGTATGTATCTGCTGACCTCTTGGCTAGAAAACATCCTACGGACACTCTCCTTTGAGGTAGCGCCTGTTACCAGTTTCGAATGGAGTGCGGTAATGCCCTGAAATCCTTTAGACGTCAAAGGTTTGGTCTTGTGTTTCAACATCGTTTATTACAGCTCATAAAGCCATGTATTCGAGTAACCTTTTCAATCTCCAACACGCAGATCGAGAAAGCTCGGGTAGTTCCGTGGTGAATACACAGGTCCAGTGGTGAGAAGTCTAGTAAACCACAATGCTCTTTTCCCGTAATCGCTCCAGAGCTCTAGAATTTTTGAGCGATGTTTATCATAGTGTGGGAAAGAGGTCCGGTGATTTTATCCCTCCGGGTGCTAGAGTCTACGTCTAAAATTTTAGTGTAAATAATTTCAGACCAAGTCATGTTATATTGAATAAATCAAGAGCATAAGGATACTCATATAATATGCCTCAATCTAAATACGTGTTACGCAAACACAAGCACCACCTTGAAACTCTAGCCCGAGGAGTGAGATGATATGTTGAAAATGGCCCCCATCTCTTGATCCACTGTTGAAAAACAAAGCCAATGACCTGGTTATTGGTAAGTTTAGTATTCTAGCAGCACAACGAAGCAAACCGAAGGCAGAAGAGGTTATGAAGTTTGCAAAAGCATCGCAAAATGCTTCTTTCTATGAAAAACTGCCAGCAAGGAGCTCGTTTCCTGTCCTTCTTGGCTTCGGTCTTGGATGCAATTAGCCAGCCATTATTATAGCTGCTCAAGTGAGGTATGTAAGAAAAGATAGGCCTTATTGGCCTAAAGTCTTACAAGACTGTGTATCCGCAGATCATTTTCTGCTCTATCAGGATCGAATACCCAATATCTGTTTTTTAAACTCTTTTTGCAAACCCATAGTGCATAGTGCCAGCACGTTCGCTCCCACTGTGCCTGCAAATCAGCGGTGTTTTAACTGTAAATTCTGTGCTGACCGGAGGCAAACTTCTTCAAACCACCTCCAAAAGAGTATGCTGTGTCCTAGTATGATATCATCGGCGTCTGGTGATAGACCAAATGAATCGAACCACTGTACTTATTTTATCGCAACATCATTATGTGAGACCTGACATACAACAAAGTAAAAGTATATCTCTGTAACAAAGTAAAAATATTATCTCTGTAACAAAAATTCGTATTTCATTAGAATATAAGTTATTATTTTTCTGTTCAATCGGGCATGTGAGGAAGACACCAATAGAGCTTTAAAACCTTCTACTTCAGATGTAAAACCATACTAGTCCCTGGGAAACGCCACAAGAGCCGTAGGTCCTCAAATTGAAAACTATAAATGACCCCAGTCCTCCCTCAGCAGGATTTTGAGTGACACCATCCACAATATTTTAATTTACAGGAGTTATTAGAGTATTTGCAATTGATTGGTTATTTACACCACTTCTTTATTTACATTTTTCTTAACTGGAAAGATCATTAATCTCTTCTTAAAACATTTGGTTCTATACTTTACCCTGTCTTCTTTTGGCAACACTGTCACAATCTTGTTTACCCTTGTTAATTCTAATCTATTTTATAAATATTACATCATGTGGAAAAAAGCTTTAAAATCTTTTTTGAAACTTTAGTAATGGTTTTTCACCAGCAAATTTTTCCTATGATAATAGTTTTGTCAAATAATCTAT
>JAUZNK010069968.1:0-14120 GCA_035046665.1 Euphysa ruthae
GCTTTTTAGATTGTGAATATATTATGTACGTAATATTACTATGATTTATATACAAAATAACATAACTTGCTTCAATTCACTGTGACACAGGAGTCAACAACAAGAGGAACATTTAAAATCTCAATTATTTGGAAGGCGACTTTTACCATTCAGTGATCCAAAACAACAGCTCTGCTGTGTCAAGACTACGGAAATTTGTACACAGACAATGGAAATTGGTAATGATTGGTATTCCAATAAAAACCAGGTCATTGGTATTTTAAATCACAGTACTTAATATGAATTTTAGGTCTGGAAATTTGAAAGAAGGTGACTGGAAATTGTGATCCATAGCATAGGGGTGTTCAGTTTTTAAAAATGGAATTGTTTAAGCATCAACGATCCATTATGGTTGCATCATCTTTAATAAACCAATTCGAATACCTAATTAATCTGTTTTATTCTGTTTTAAATCTGATTTTTTTTAGAGTGAGACAATGCCGTATCTGATTTGAGGCTGCTAGGAAATATGTTAAAAAATACACTGATATATTATTGAATTAATACCATAAGTTATTATAGTTATATAAGATATAAGTTGAAATGAACATCCTAAATATCCTAAATTAAAGTAGCTTAAAATTTTTCAAAGTCTTGCTTTAATATTCAAATAATTTAAACATAACTTAACCCCAAAGATTTTTTTGAAAAATTAAAACTACCGATCAAATAAATTCAAATATATTCGAAGACGTCATTTTATATTAGAACCACCATTTAATACAAAGTACGAAGAGTTTGTCATTGCATTTTGTGGCCTTCATCTATCTGTGGAATAAGATTGTACTTGTCAACATAAATCTCTGAAATAAAAAACTTCCTCTTTTTATGAAAATAATTAAGTCACATTTTTTTCTTCTTATAATTTTAAATTAATCTTTTAAAATCTTATTTTGTGTTGGTAAAGACAAAACATAGTCTCAAAAGCAAAAGTATGCAGAAAATTGGCTCTCGGTGATAATAACTAAATGGTTTTCTAGGAGGTTTCTGTGCTTGCACTGAAATTGTACTGTTAAGTAAATAAGCACAATTTTAAAAGCTTATTCTTAGAAATTTTATTGAAAGAAAATTTATATATGTTTTTATTTACAATGCAATTTATTTTTTTCTGTGGCAGAAAAGATAAAATTAACTTAAAAATTATTTAATTTAAATTATAAAAAAATTATAAAAATATAAAATATGCAGGAAAATCCTTAAAAATTAAAAGAATACTTTCAATGTCATGAAATTTTAACAATGTATTAACGTTTCTGAGATATAAAAACTTCATTTTAAGTTCGAGTCTCTGTGATGTTTTCTTTATGCTTGGCATGTTTACTTTATGTCCATAGGAAAATTTTTCTCTCTAGAGGCTTCAATCCTGAAAAAACAAACGGCATTGAACATATATAACCAGCATTATGTTATTTTCTCAGTATATATATGTTTAAAATATGCTGGTGTGAGTTTTTCACATGAATTTTTTTGTCTATTGATAATATAGTATAAATTGCACCAAATTCAGTTATGGTGTCAATAGATAAATTCTTGAATTTTAATGTATATAATTTCTGTAGAAAAATACAGCTGTCATGAATATTTGCTGAAAGTTTCAAATTTGTTTGAAAAGCTTGCACTTTTTGCTAAATTTCAACTAGTTTAATTTTTTTACTTGTTCCCTGAAGATATCACAGTAGTCTAAAATTTTTCTGTAATATTTGTAAAGCATCTGTATGGACTAACATTATTACATCTGTATATATGATTTGTGCTTTATTAAGAATTTGTAGCTTTATATCTTTATTCCCCACACAAATATTTTTTTCCTTATACATGTACAGTTTTATTATTGCTATTCTTTAAAAAGTCTCTTTGAAAATCGTATTTCCCACGGATGTCATTGTTTTATCTGAAGTAGAATCTTAAGCAATATAGTTGCTTTACTTTAATACAAATCTTATTACTTGTCAGACAAATCCTTTTAAACTGATTAAATACATATAATGCATGGAGGATGTAGTTATTTTTAAAAGAAAGATTGAGATTTGTTCCATCTTTTAAGAGATAAATTAGAAATGGTGATTTTGTTTGCTATTATGTGATATTTGTTTTATCTTTACATTTTTATTTTGAAGGTAAGGTTTTAAATAATGTTATGAAACTCATGGTTTATCAAAATTAAAAGTGTATTGTGTGTAAATTGTATTGCATATTACTCAAAAAGGAAGAGAAAAACTAATTTCCTGTATCATAATGACATTTTCTTTGATTAGCCATGCTATAACATATAGATAATATTTTTAATGATTTAGGATTGTATATTTTAAAAATATTAAAAATAATTTCAATGCTTTTTCCAAAAATATTACAAGGCTACCTGAATATTTCTCGGTCCATTAGGATTTAGTTTGCGTAGTTTTTTGAAAAGCTTTAGGGTTATATTTCATCTCAGTCTAATTTAAATTATATCAAAAAATTAATAATCCTTCATTTCCCAGACTGTTAATCTACAATTTCTGCACTAAATAAATTTTTTTGTTATTGATGGTTTTTTTAATTTTAAGGATACATTATATATTATTCTGATAAGAAAATAACAATGACATAAACATATGATTTCAGGGTCCTAATAAGAAATTACCTATGGCATAAACATTATTTCATGGTCCTAATAAGAAATTACCAATGACATAAACATGATTTCATGGTCCTAATAAGAAATTACCTATGGCATAAACATGTGATTTCATGGTCCTAATAAGAAATTACCAATGACATAAACATATCATTTCATGGTCCAAATAAGAAATTAACAATGACATAAACATTTGATTTTATGGTCCTAATAAGAAATTAACAATGGCATTACTTATCTACTTCTTACTTACTTTTTTGCTTGCTGGCTTGCTTGCTTATTGAAATTACAAATGACATAAACATGTGATTTCATTGGTTATAAAAATAACAGGCTGTTTACGTTTGCTACTAAAATTTTTTGTCAGATTTTTCAAAAAACTGAATATACATTTTTTTTATTCCTTTTTCCCTCCATTGTCAGATAAGTTTGCAAATAAAATTAGTAATCCATTTTATCATAAGATATCAGTTATTTGGAAATTTTTTACATTGATTATTATTTTTAGAGTCAAGATGGATACACAAGGCTCAGATGAAAAGAATCAATTTGAATTTCCACCAATGATGGATGATAGGAAAGGTTTACTGACTAAAACTAAGGTAAAATTTGTTATTTAATCAGCACTCATAAGGAATGAGAAAAGGCTTTTCAAAACTCTTGTGTAGAAGGTTTCAATAATGCTGATGCAAAGCTACAGATCAAGCTGCCACTAATCTCTTTTCAGAGTTCATTATTTATTTCTAGCTAATTGTTTAAAGTGACTCGTAATTATTCATCGCTAATTAATTTTCAGAAAGAGATGATTATCATTGGTAAGTAAATCAAAGCTGCCCTGTTTTTGAATCAAAATAATTAAGCCAATCATTTATTAATAATTACATTATTTCAAAAAAAAAACTTATATTTTGGCAAAATATTTGAAAAATTATTTTACAAATAAAATATTATGCAAGTAAAGAAAAATTTGGGAAAATTTTTTGAGGTAAGCATTTAACCAATGAAATATGTTTGTGGCAAGCTTTTAACCAATGAAATTTGTTTGTGGCAAGCTTTTAACCAATGAAATTTGTTTAAGTTAAGAATTTAAACAATGATATTTGTTTGTAAACAAACAAGTGAAAACTGTAAAAAGAAAAAAATTTAACACAGATTTATCTTAAACAATGCTGAAAATATTATTTGATTCCTCAATTTTTCCATTCCTTTGATTTTTTTTAATTCTAGTAATGAAAGTCAATCTTGGAGAAAATAAATTCGAATAAAAAACATGCATAGTTTTATTTTTAAGTTTTATTTCATTCTAAATGTCTGTGCATTACAGATATGGAAAGCTGCACAGTTAAAAGCAATGTTGTTGTTTGTTCAATGGCATAAAAAAGATAAATGGTGGTTTTTTATTTATTTAATTAACTGTTAAATTTTGATATTTGGCAGGATGATTATTTGGATTAAAAGTATGTATGTTGAGTTAAAAAAAATAGTTTAAAATACTGTATGTACATGACCCTCTTAAAATCTTTTACATGCTAACTCTTCATGTTTGTTTCTATGACTACACATGAATTCAGCGGTAAAATTAAATGAATTTTCCAAAAAAATTCGAAAAATCTTAAAATTTAGAAAATGTTTTCACTAATTGGTTTTGATTATTAATTTTGTGTGGCAGAAAATTTAAGAAGAATTTCCAGCTTTCCAAGCAGGAAGAATTGGCTCCAGAAATAATTTTATCATTTTATTTACACAGACATTCAGACGTCCGAAAATTGTATTAATGTTATGTAGCTAGAAATAATTTAGCTTGTCTGTGCGTCTCTATTTGGAGTGATTAGGATTTTTTGATCGTGATCTAATTATAGGACGAAGAAAAATGCTCTACTGATTTCTTATGACTCTCTTATTTTGTTGTTAAAGTTATTTTTGATTATATGAAAGTTTTTATATTAATTATTATAATAATTATTAAATATATATTAATATTTTATATATTTAATTAAATTCTAAACTTTAATGAAAACGGTTATGGTGTCAGAAGATAAATAAATATCAGTTCTTTGAAGTTTGTAATTTCTGTTTTAGTTTCAAGTGATTATTTAATTATTTTTTAGCAAATAGTTTGTCTTACAACTGCTTTAAATAAATTGTAACATCAATAATTGATATTTCTGTTTCATTTTATTGAGGTTTTGCTATTCTAAGAACTACAAACTGTAACACATGCTTGTTATTTCTGTATATATTTTTAAAAATTTTTTGCTATAGCACGTGAATTATTTATATTTATATTTCTCTATAGAGTTTTTTTTTTCTTTTATTTAGAGCGGGCTTTCACCAACCAATAGAAGAATTTCTAATCTTAAAAATGAAGAGTTGAATATAAAACCTTTGGATTTAAATGGACCCGGCATAAATACAGAGTATTCCAGAAGCAGCTCTTTATATTCTCGCTCTATGGATATGTAAGTTTCTATTTTAATTGTTTATAATATATTGGGAAATTTTGACAAAAATAACTACAACTTCTCATAAAATTTATAAGACTCCTTGTCAACATCGTTTTAATATTAGAAAAAACAGTGGAAGATAGGTCTATTTTTTGGAAAAATCTTTGAAAATGATTGAGTTTTATATTTCTGTGAAAAAATGTTGGAAAAAAGCATTTTTGAAAAAGAAAATGACAGACAGAGTCGTGAAGTTTTATTGCAGTTGAACAAAATTAGAAGAAAAAAAAGCTGTTGGGAAGTTTTTAACAATACAAAGCATAATAATGGTGATTGAAATTTTGTCCTTAAGTTGCTTATATGTTTAAATTTTAATTTATGTATAAGCTTTTTACTCTAAGGAACTTATGCTAGTTTTTGACCAGCTGTTGTTTATTTTTTTAAGTTGTGCATACACTAGACTGTTTTTCAAATTAGTTGACATTCAGGAAAAGATTTTTTATGTATCAAAACTATAATAAAAATTTACACACATACTTATCAAATGCTTTAAAAAAGTATCATTGCGCTTGTTTCACTGCTGTATCTTCAGCAGATTTATTCTGGGTTTTAAAAAAACAAAATTTAATTGCCACGTTGCATATAGTAACACCTCCAATTCTGTTAAGCTCTTAAAGACATAGTGGGTGAATAATTTCTAAAATATAATTATTCCGTAAAAATATATATATAATATATTTTCTTTACATTTTGAAAATTCTTATACACACTATTGCATTTTTTATAGGTAATTAACTTTTTAAAATTTCTTTCCAAATGTATAGCTGTTTATTGCACTCATAGTGAAGTCAACAATATTTTAACCTAAACCACCTGTTTGTTCTTCCGTAAAACTTTTTCTCAATAACTGTTTGTTAAATTTTTTTTCTGGATTTGCTTGCAAATTTGTAAAAAAAGCAAATTAATGATTTTGTGTACTATCGCCCTTAATTGATCATGCCCAATAAAATTACATTTTAGACCTCGAAATGATTTTCATATTTTTAATTAAATTTAGTTCTTCTTGAAATCTGTTGAATTATTTTTTTTCATTTTTCTTTTTCTCTTTTTAATTTTATTGAAGTCAGATTATCATAGAGAGCATTTTTGATCAATATGTCCACCTTTGGGGAAAACCTGCGTTTAGGGTCCCAATATATTTTTTAAGTGAAAAAAAAAATGTTTTTCTAAGAATTTTTTGATATCTGTTATTAAATTTTATTTGAAGTTAGGGAAGTTTAGAATTTTTTGTTTGATTTGACCAACTATCAAAAGTGACTTTGTTGTTAGTGGGACAAAATATGGTTATTTTTTAATGTGATTTTTTTTTTCATTTATTTAACCCTTAGTCTGTCATAAGCAGACTATAGACCAGCCATTTTAGAGCAAAATAAAAAAACAAAACACTGTTGCTATTGGTCATAACTTCTGTATTAATGTTCAGAAATTCAGTGAGGACTCATTTTTTAGTTCACGCCAGTTTAAGTGGCTTCACTTGTTTGCAATAATTTGATTAATTTTGGAAATTTTTTCCAAAACTAAATTTGGACTGAAAATTACTTTTTTTTTTTAAGAAAATGAGAAATTTTTAAAGAAGTTAAGTGACCTGAGGAAATTCTTTACTAAAAGATTTTTTAACATTTTTTGATCCTTTGGAGATTTTAGAAAGGCTATTTAGTCTATTTAGTATTAAATTGAAGAAGGATTATAGCCATGTTTAAATGCACTGGACAGTACGATTCCAGTATTTAGTATGAAACAGTTCGCTTTGCCAAACTTCTATTGAGAAAATTTAAATTTAAAAAGAAAAAGATTTAAACTTATACAGTCAATACAAGTTAATTGCAACACCTGTTAATTCCAATCAAATAGTGACAAAAATAGATAATTTTCACCAAGATCTCTGGTGAAATTCACTCTTGATTGGGTTCTCTTTTTGATCTTTCTAGGTAATTTCCAAGTTTTTATTTGTGGATTACAGAAATATTTACATCTCACATCAATAAGAATAAAAGAGGAAAATCTTTTTAAATGAAATTATTAACAATGAATAGCATATTGACCTCCATTTACAAAAACCAAGGTGGCTTTCGGAAGTGCTAAACTTTCTTCTTGTACAGTTTTTCGTCCATTTTCCGTGCTAGCACGGGTTAGGCTCTAAAATCCTTAATTCTTAGCTAATTTGGTGCTTTAATTGAGTATTCTTTGACTGTTGTTTGTTAAATATTGCTTTGATAATTCATTACTTGAAAAATAAAGCCTTTACTAGAGTGTATGCTAAAATATTGCTAGGGCAACCTGCGGTATCGCTTCTTAATCTGTTGGATTAGCATGATAGCAAATAAAATATATTTGAATATTATTTTAGTATCATTATATGCTTGAATGTTTTTATGGCTTAAATGAATTCTTTCTCATTCAGCACGGAGAGTCATCAATGGCAATAGACAAATTCATTTTGAGGGAATTCTAACCGGGGTGATTATGTCTAGATTAACAATGATGTTTGAGATATGCAATTATTTTTTCTTGTGATTTAGTCTATTTTTTAGATTTTGTCACTTTTGTGAAGCTGTTTGCATAATAAAATTCAAATTGAACTATTCACGCTTTGGATGCCATCTTAATTAAAATTATTTTTGATATCAATTTTAACTTTCTTTAATTTCATCTAAAAATTCTCATTAAAAATTTTTTTTTCTTTGCATTGGGTTTTAAAAACTTTTTTAAAATGTTTGAAATTATTTTGAATTGGTTTTATATCTAAGAAATTGATACTTGAAGTTATAAATATATCATAGGATCGCTGCATTGAAATAAAAAATGGACCTTATTTTTTTTAATTTAAATAATTGTCTCGCTATATTAACTATTTTTTATTAATATTAATTTTTAGAAGAGAATTCAGCAAAGAGAGTTTCAATAAAGATGGGTTCTTGTTTGGTCCACAGCCCAACAGTAAATTTGGGCCCAGGGCTCTGTTAGGTGGAATCCAATGCACAAAGGATGTTAACCATTTGTAAGTATCATTTTATTAAATTATTTGTTGCTCTTTCAATGACTTACAGTCATATTGTTGTCACAGGAAAGTTGGCTGCTTCAAAGATGATTGGGGAAAGCTACTTTATCAGTTTTTAGTCACTGGAAAAATGGATGGTCATCATTTTCACAAATTTTGCCAAAAATTTCTGGAATTAGAGTGATGTCTGGAAAAGTCTGGAAATAGTCTGGAATTGGCTGAAATTGACTAGAGAGCGTCTGGAAAATATGAGTAATATTAATTTTTTAAATGATTGGTTTAGTTTTATGTTTTTGTCACTTATGAATTCATCTATGATCTTTCCATGCAGTTTATATTTGATATGTATTGTATAACTCTAATTTAGAATTAGAGATCTTGCAGATTTTATTTATTTGTTTTATTGAATTGATCACTACATTCACCATTATTAACAACAACAATGGCTCCAAACAAAAAAAAAAAAAAAAAAAAAAAAAAAAAACAGGGGGTGTTTTAACAATGAATGGCTCTGTATTATGGAAATTGATGGTAATCTATGGTTTACTGTTGGAACTAACAACGCTTCATTTAAGTGTAAAATATGTAGAACGTACAAAGAACTTGCAGAAAGAAGCATACAGAGGGTGAGATGCTAAAAAAGAACGTGATGTTACAAGAAGATATTAACCTTGTTCCAGCCACCAACTAAGCCAACTGTAATCAATGATGATGTGTCGTGCTCTTCTCAATCAAACACACAGCAAGATTCACACAAACCTTTAATAGGACTAATACAATCTATATTGAGCCAAAGTATAATATTTTTTATATTACTGTCTAAAGATATACTCCCTATGTTACATCTGGACCTTTAACTACACAGTGAGTATAACAAATCAGCTTTTTAAATTTCTTAGCATGATTTGCAAACTTTGCAAATGATTTTCCAGCCAGATATAATGCTTAGAATGCAAATGGGACCCACTTTCCTTTTTGTAGTGATCTTTAACAACTATAACTATTTTTTTTAACCTTAAGCATTACAGCAGTGGTGTAGACTTTAAGCACTCCTCACATTAGATGTCTCTATTTCAAAAATATATCAACAATATCTCTTTTTGTTGAATATGTTCAGCTAAAGCTTGTAGTTGGTACCAGGTTCTATTTGATAATCTATAAATAATTGTTTTTAATAACTTTATTATTTTAAACCTTTACAAGCATAAAACTTTTTTTAGGAATGGTCGGTGAGGCACAAATTGTGTGAGCAATGTATTGTTTCCAGAATGGTTTCATTAGTAATTCCGTCGATGTTGTATTGATCTTCTTAAGTGTATATGCCCAATTGAACATGTATCGTTAAAGTTTCCAATTGGCAGAATAAAGTTACACTATCTGATCAACCATAGGTTTTCCCTTTAAACAAATGATTTGGATGAAATGTTGAAATCATCATTTATGACATTCTTATTTGACGAGTCTCTAAACGACAGCATACAGGAAAATGAAATGGACATTCTTGTAAGGTACTGGAATAAAGGTGAGAACAATGTCTCTGTATGGTACTGGATACCTAAGTTTCTTAGTCATGACCTAGTTGCAGCATTGCATGAGGGACTAGATGAATTGGAGGAGGCCAAGGTGATTCAGGTCTCTATAGATAGACCAAATACAAATTTGAAATTGTTTCGTGAAATACAAAATGATTGTGAAAATAATACCTTCCATCACTCAATAATATTGGCTCATGCAGCCTTCACTTGATTCATGGAGGCTTTAAAACTGGCTCAGAGAAGTCATCATTGAACCTTCATAAAATATAAAAAATTTACACTTAATTTACATTCTACATTTACATTTTACACTGCTACATGATTCACCTGCTAGAAGAGAAGATTACTTCAACCTAACTGGTTCTAATGAGTACTCTGCAGTTCTGTGGTACAAGATGGGTAGAAGATTAGAAAGTTTTAGAAAAGTTGTGGCCAAAAATGTTCAAGTTGTTTGACTTTTAGGAAACCTTGACCAAATCAAAACGCCCTGATTCAAAAAGTTTCCACAATGTGTAGAAGGGAATTGATGACCCTTTGACAGTGGCCAAACTCTGCATCTGTGTTGCTGGACTGCTTCAACCATTTTTGACAGCTTTTCAAGGTGATGGAACCAAGCTGTTTTACCTTTGCAATAATATTAAAGAGCTGGTTGTGTCTTTGCTTGGATTGATTGTAAAACCTCAAGTCTCCTCAATAGGAGGCTCTAACATCAGCATTTTGAAGGTTGCTCATGATGAGAAGAACTTTGCTCAAGAAAAAAAACGTTAAGTTTGCGGTGGAAACTGAATGATTTAAAATGTAAAAAGGTTGAGGAAGAGCAAGTATTACAGCTTAAAAGAGAGGCATTGGTGTTCATCCAAACATGCATTAACAAGGTGGCAGAACACAGTTCTCTTGTGTCATCTTTAGTGCTCAATTCTGAAGTCATTTTCAACAGGTGATGGCTACAAAAATTCAAAATATACTGAAGAAAGTAAAGTTTCTAGTTCAAAGAATAGTAACCTTTAAGCTCATTGAATTTGAGACAGGAGATAATGCCTTGGCAGAGTTCGCTAAATTTCTAGCAAGCACAGTTACAAATGATCAAATTTCTTGGGTTCAAAAGAGTGGAGCAACGTCTTGATGGCTTTTGTTTCAATGATTGGCGAGCTCATAAGAATTATCCTGCATTTGCCACTCTTCTAAAGATAATTTTTACTGTAAGCCATGGAAAAGCTAGTGTTCAACGAGGATTTAATGAAAACAATTTCATGTTGAAAGATAATACTAGTGACATATCAGTCATTGCAAGAAGATTTCTTAACAATTACATGCGTGTAAACAACTTTGAACCTTGTAATATGCAAATTTGTCAAGATCTATTGAAGTCTGTGAAAGCTTCTAGACAGTGTTATCAAACTTATCTAGTGACCCAGAGGAAGGAATTAAAGAAGAAAGAAAAGGGTAATGAATTGAATAAAATTGAGAACGAGCTACAGAAAATCAATTCTGAGTGTTCAACCCTGGAGAAAATCATTCTTACATTCAATGCACAAATCTTTGGGAAGCTCAAGATTGCAAATAAATTGACATTAAATGAATTACGGTGTAAAATAGTGGTTATTGAAATGAATGCTTTAGAAAGAAAGTGTGATGAAAAGGAGAACCATTTGGGTGCGCTGAAATAATGGATGAAGGAATCTCATGAGATGAAGAACAACTTCAATGTGTAATAACAAATAAAATAATTTGCTCTGTTTGTTTATAATGTCTTTTATTAATTTTTATATAGAGTTTATATCTGAGAAAAAATAATATTTTCTTGCCTTGTTACCAGTCTTTGAAATGCATCTTAGAATTTCTTGTTGAAATAGTTTCCTGAAATAATTCTTACATAAAACTTGACGTGAAAAAGTTTGGTGTTGGAGAATGGATAGTTTCTCTAGTTCAGACAATGTTTAAATTTCCAAAGCCGGATAAAGATAAAACTAAATTTAATGTTAACTTCGTTGTTCAGATAGGAGTATATCACAGTTAGGTGTTAAGCCCCTTTCTGTTTATTATGGTTTTAGAAGATTTTTTAAGGGAGATCAGATCAAGTTGCCTGAAGATTTACTTTATTAACAGTTAAACTAGAAGCATTGAAGTCTGCTTTGTCCTTACAAGCTTTACAAGTCAACCTAAGTAAAATAAAAGTGATTTTTAGTGATATTAATGTAGGGAAAGTTAGAGAATTAGGTGCATACTCTCGTGGCATCTGCAGGAAAGGTGCAAGTAGTGATTCTGTGTATTGTCAGTTTTTGAAGTATCGGGTACATAGTAACTAAAACCCAAATCAAGAGTTTGAGTGTAGAACTGGACTAGTAAATGTTAAATTATTAAAAAAGAGAGAAACCTTGAAAGGAAGGCCTTGAGTGAGCTAGATAGAAGTGACGGTAAAGAGAAAAATGAAAGTTGTGAATTGGCAAAAGACAGAATAACTTGGAAGTCAGTCTTAACACCATATGCATGTGTTGTCAGCCACTATGTTCAAATAAATTACCAAAGGTTATAAATATTTATCGGAAGCAGCTTTGAAGTTATTGTTCTTAAATATATTGTCAGCCTGTATAGACCAGGCATGAGTAAAGAACAGTGATGGTTTTAGGTATGGAAAGTTTTAGAACCTCACAATGAGCTTGATTTTTTATAAAATATCAAGCTGAATTTTGTTTGGTTAGTATCAGAAATTTTTCTGAAACCGATTCGCCTAAGCCTAATTTTATCAACAGCAAAAATTTCTCTTGTTCATTGTGGTACTCGATTGTTTTTCTCTTCTCTTCTACTCTTTGATAAAAGAAATTGACATGGCACTCACAAATATCTGAGAATACTAAACTTTAAAGGCAAGACCAACTTAATATTTTGTTTTGCATTGTTGACCCACCCTGTTTTGGTGGAGATTATTTTAATTTTTTTTTTCATGAAAAATATACTTTTCGTTTTTTTAGAAGTTTGAAGAAATATTTTGTTTTTAAAAGTAGTTTGTTTCATGTTAATATAGGTTAAAAGGCAACAAAATATAAATTATATATAAATGAAGAAAAGGTAAAATGTTAAAAAGTTATTCTTGGTTAAAAAAAATATATACAAAAGAAAAAGCAGAGTAAGGTTAAGATAATAAAATCATGGTAAATATGTTAACTTTATTCTTGGCAAGTTTGTTCCATCTGTTGTTATTCAAAATATCAACACTAGTATAAAAAGGAAGGGGCGATAATAAATTCTATAAAATAAATCATATTTAACCTTATTAAATAATATTAAAACACCCTGATCGCTTTTTCTTTGAAATATAGATAAAGCAGAAAATCATTGAGTTGTTTGAGTTTAACTTTATGATTACCCATATTTAATTCCTCTCCAAGGTTACAACAAAAGTCAGACCACAAATATAAGATTAAGAACACTATTTAAAGAAATTGATTTATAACTATTCATAATAGTTCAAAATAGTCTTAAAAATTAAACCTGATTTGGAGATGTATTTTTGTTTTGTTTTAAAATTTTTTTTTGGCTTTCCTCATTTAGTTTTATAAGTGCAGGAAAAACAAAATTTCTTTTATACAGCCACGATTTTGAAAGGCTATTCACATGAAACAAGAAACTACTTTGAAAAGAATTAAATATATAACTTGTAATATAAATAGTATAAAAATAATATAGTGGTAACAAAATTTTTTATTTACTTTGTCTTTGATTCCGATCATTTTACTTTGCGACAATAAATACTTCCTTATAAACTAACCCACCATTTACACGAGGGTTTAAATACTAGTAACATTTCACACCATCCATGCATCACCAGAAAAATAAGAAACAATAAAAAAAAGTAACTATACATTATCCAGTGCTTAACAAAACAAGAATGGTACAATTTATCTAATTTAAAAAAAAAAAAAATTTTTTAAATATCCCGACTGACCCTCTTTGCTCTCAGAAAAACTATGAAAAACGAAAGACCAAGTTGGTGTCGCCTTAACAATACAACTGCCAAAATAATTTTTTTTTTTTCAAAAGATTTAATGTATTATTTAATGTAATATTAATGTTTTATACAGCTTTAAAATTGTTAATTTTCTAATTATTGATATATTTTTCATTTGATACGTTTTTCATTTGATAAGTTTTTCATTTGATAAGTTTTTCATTTGATACGTTTGAAGTAAAGTTTGTTTTCTTAGAGTGTTAGAAGTTAATAACCTTTATCGGCTTTCCTGTATAATTTTTTGTACATTTTGTGTATTTTATTAATGAACTATTATTACCTTAGTTAATACCTTAGTTAAGTTCAACTATGAAATGATAAATATAAGTAATTACTTTAGTGAAATGTGTTTTAGATAAAATATTTAGGAATTTAATTTTTGGAAAAAATTTTAAAATTTCTGGCAAAATTTCTAAAAATTTAT
>JAUZNK010069979.1:0-14119 GCA_035046665.1 Euphysa ruthae
CACTCACTAAGCGTCGAACCTAATTTAACTCTTTGTTTCCTTGATTGAAAGTAGCTTTTTATAAACCGCAAACTTTTACTTTTACAATACAGTCTCATTGTTTTTATGGGATGCATCTTCCAGTAAACTACCAGCCATGTTGACTTCTGTAAAAACAAAAAAAATTGTTTTATACAATAATAATGTTTTACGCTAACAAGCAGATATGCAGATATAGTTCAGTTGGGAGAGCGTCAGACTGAAGCTGAAGGTCTCCGGTCTTTTTATTAAAACTCTTTTATAATCTTTTTCATTAATTTCTATGCTTGTCTTTAGTTTGTTTGCTGAAAATTGCTGGTATTTTTATTTATTTGACACAAAATAAACTAAAATTTGGTTTAAGATTATCTATTCAACAAATTGATAATTCAAATTCAATATTGAATTGTAAAAAATTTTGGCCCCAACAACGTTTAAAATGGAAGGTTGAAAGGCCTCAAAAGCTTCCTTAATCCCAGGAACTTTTTCATGCAAAATTTTAAAAGGCAGACAATTTTAGAAAGGTGCAAGTCAGTTCTTTTCTAGGTTTGTTTTCAGCACTTCTCCTGCTCCCTCACTATACATTCTTTGAAATGCTGCTAAAACCTTACCTTTTTTATGAACCAACAGTCTTTTTTCTGGCGAATAATATAAATTGTGGGAAGTATGGGAGAAGCTGTCCTAATTGAAGCATTTAAACAACTGATTTTCCTCTTAATCAACGGAGGACTTGACATTTTCATAGATGATAGTAATGTTGTTAAAAACAAAACATCATCACCTATCTATTTTGCAGAACTTTTTACTTGGATTTCTTTCAGTTTTTTCAACTTTAGAAACATTCCTTGTACTCTGGTAGCAGGCAATATGGTACACAGAACAGCTAGCTATTGCATCAGTTTCATATCTGCTATTTGTTTCTTATAGAAAATTTTCTTCCTCTGATAAAGTGAAACTGCTAGTTATTTACTCCATTGTTTACAAAAGTCAAGAAGGTGGTAAAAGTAAAACAACAAACTTTATCAGAAGCAATTCCTTCAGAATCGGTCTTCAGGTAGTTCTTTTACATTCAAAGTGATATTTTGCTGTATATTATTTTAAGGTGTTTTAAAAATTTTATATAACACTAATTTGAGCAAAACAATGTTAAAGCAGAAAACGATAAAATCAAAAAAACACATATAGTAAACGATAAGAATGGAAATACATGGAAAAATACTTTCATTAAAATCATAATATATACTTCATTAAAAAAAAAAAAAATAAATAAATAAAAAAATCACCTTCAATGCAATCATATATATTAATAAATGGAAAAATACCTTCATTGCAATCATATAATATATTTCATACATCAATAAAAAAGGGGGCACACATATATGTCACAAAGTAACAGAAAAATGTGATGACTCATATCAAACAAGTATGGTCAGTGTGGCATCACACAACACCTGTGTTTCAATAAAATCATATGACAGACATACCTGGATTTTAATAGCGTTTAACGCTGTCTGTATGCATTCCTTTAAAATCTAAAAGGGGAAAGAAAAAAGCACATATAGTGACTAACAGACTTGCAGAAACCCTTTCAAAATCTTTTGTCCTTTACGTTAAAAACTTGTTTATTCTTGAAAGTGCTGAAAAAAACATTTGGAGTGGAAAAAGGATATAAGAAATTCAAAAATAAAAGTAAATTCTTCAATTTGATGACATCTTTAAAAAATGACATAAAATATTTTATCGTTATAAATATAAAAGCACATTAACTTTTTAATAACTAAAAGAAATTTACATTCAAATAATAAAAATATTCTGCAAAATAAACAAGAAATATATTCTGCAAAATGAAATCATGGCAGAACATAACTCATTTATCCACCTGAAAAAATAACCATTTGTTTCTTTAAAGATCTATTTATAAAATTTACTTACAAATTTATAACTGAAATATTTATTTATAAACAACAACACTGACCTTTACTTCAAATTCTTCTTCTACAGAAGCATCATGCTCTTCAATCTTTGATAGAGATAGCTGCTTTTTAACATCTCTAGTAGGAGGATTTATCAGGGGTATTCTGTTAAAAAAGCATAACAACTATTTAAAACAGAAAAATTAATTTTATTTAATTTTAATAAATGTTTACTTATCATTTGAGTAGTCTACACAAGACCCCATCTGGTCAGCAACCAGGAATTCTTTTTCGTGATCACCAATATAACCTAGTTTTGTCATTGATGTATTAAGTGGACTTTTTCTTCTTCTTCTTATTATTATCATGTTTATTTGAGCTTGTTTTTGTTTGTCAAATTTTTCGAAAACAACTGAGCTGCTTAAGTTTTCTCATGCAAGACAACAACCGCTAATAGTACGACTGGCAGTCAATACCAAACACATTATTTCTGGGAATTTATGACAGCTGAAACGCTATCACGAAAAAAATTTAAAATTCAACAAGGAATTTTTTCTTATTATATTCCTCATACCTTCCTTCATTGAGTCCACCCTTTAGTTGTTTAACAGAAACTCCATCATCATCATGACGTTTTTTTTTGACACATTGCTGAATTTGTATCAAAGGAAGTCTGATAAAGTTTACATTGGCATCCTGTATCACTAAATACATAAAATTAAAGAAAAATAATTGTTCAAACCAAAAGCTGGTAAAAGGATAAAAACTTTTTAGAAACTAGTACCACATCATTTCATGAAAACTATTAAAATAAAAAAATACAAAAAAAAAATATAAAATATTGATCACCATAAAATTAAAAAATAAAATCAATTCAGCAAATGTCTCGTTTATCCAGAATTTTTGAAATGATCAAAATCTTAATTCCACGTCAAAAAAAATAAGTTTTTTACAAAATCAAAAAAAATTGATATTTTGTCCGTTAAAAGTCTATTAAAAAATCAAGGTAATAAGAATTTCTTTCATAAATCTAGATTTCATTTTACTCATTAGTTTCATCTTAAAGCAAAAAATTAAATTCCAAAAAATTAAAAATGCAGATAACCTAAAACTTTTTTAACTTCTAACAAAATATCAGAGAAAATTTAACATGGTTTCACAAGAAAAATTTAAAAATGTCATTATATTTGAAATGTGCTAAGGCCTTAAGAGCAAGAATCTTTGATATGCGGCTATAGGAATAAACAAAAAAAAAACCGCTCTTTAACTCTATTTTTTAGACTTTCACAATATACATGAACAGTAAATTTTTAGGAGAGCTTGAGATGTTAAATCAAATTGAAATAAAATCTTTTGATATTAAAAAACACGAAAAAAATTCAGTAGAAATTCATCAATGGTCACGCAAATATATAAAATGGGTTAAATAAAACATAAATACCTTTTATTGAATCTGTTTCCATAGCATTGTAGTAATCTCGCAACAGCTTGCAAGTGTGTTGATATCTGTTTACTTCAGCTTGCAACAAAGAAATATAATCGTTTGTAAGCAATGCAAGGTGATCAGACAACCAACTTTCTTCAATTACACCAATACGTTCACTTTCTGATTCTTCTTTACGACTATCGCAGATCTCCCACAGTCTTTCACATATATCCTACAGGTAGACATGTAAATAAAAATATTTCAGCAGTTTCTAAATAAAATGTTATTTGTAACTATCTTATTTGGGCTTGTACAGGTTCAAAACCAAAGAACTTTTTCTGCACTGACGACAATAAAAGTTCTTAGAAAAATTCATAATAAAATGGCAGTTATAGAGATATAGCACACGTGGGCAAGCAGGATGACAAAATGAGTAAATTAAAATTCTACACAGGGACAACATCACTATTAGTACAATGGTGATGCGTGTGATATAAATATCATTTTATCCTCAAAAAGTTAATTATGCAACGAAATTTTATCACACAGAATTTATTTTGTGAATTTAGTACAAAACATGGGAGACTTTTACCCCCTTTGTAGATAATGAAAAACAGGCATAAGTTAGTTTTCCTCATGGCTCTTTTTCATAAACTATTGGTTTTCTAAAACGACATAGACCTAAAATAATAGTATTTCCAAACTATTCAGAACTTTCTAACTGTTAACAAAAAAAAAAAATTTTTACATCAACTCTGTGGTGGAGTTCAGCTTTACTTTCTCCATCACTGCGCATATCGTCAGGAAATGTGTTGTAATCCTGGAAAAACGAATATTCAAACAGCAAACATTTCACAATCAAGGAAGGCCATTTTGAAACTCACGTATAATTTTTTTGAGCTTCACCAGTTAATTCATGTCAACTGGATTTAAAAATTCACATTCATTGAATGCAAACTTGAAATACAGTTTTTTTTTTATATAAAATGGTAATTGAAATCTATGCTCTTACACGCGTTTTTTTATGCATCCCTTCGACACTTTGTTGTTTGCAACGCAATAGTAGTAACTTGTTGTGTTGTTGCATAGAATAGTTTATACAACACTTATGTATAAAATCGGATAATATTGATGATACTTTTTGAATAAATCAGTGAGGTGGATAGTCAAGGCTTTGAAAAAGATGTATGGTGATGGTTGTAATCAAATATTTGACGAAGCAGTGATAAAATCTGATTATCTATTCATTGAAGAATCAGCCATTCCTGAGAATGTCAGCGAATGAAAATACCATCGCCGATAATACCAATACTGCTATTGGAGAATTAGACAGTTTGATTTCAACAAAATAATGAACCAATCATAGAGTTAGCGAATTTTCAGAAATTAATGACTTAGAAAAAAATTGGAAAGCAATGCCACATATCTATAGCTTTCTCTCTGAGTTTAAAAAATTAGACTTAAAAAAATCATCTAGAATTGTACCAGTAGGTAAATTGATGAAAAACTTTTTTGATGAACCAGCCATATCGCTGGTGAGAACTGCAAAAAATATCAATGAGATATGGAAGAGGCTGGAGTCAAAGAAAACATAGAAAATAGATATATCATATCCATCAAGGATCTTAGAAGAGTAAGTGATGGGCTGAGTAAGTTACTCAATCTCATCAACTACTTGATCTAATCTAGCTAAAGAACTCAATACAGAAAGCAAACTCTGCCTTATTGACTGCTAAAAATACTCGTAAAGAAGCATATACTGGTATTTCCATGGTCACACATGTAGACAGAAAAATAGCATCAGAGTTCTTTATGAATACAAGAGCAAGCTAATCACTCAAAAATCAGACTTACCAACATCACCTTATTCTACTTAATTATTCTATAAGGAAATAAAGTTGTTCTAATAAATAGATTTCATAAGAATAGAAAATCAATACACAAAAACGTACTTTTCACGGAAAAAAAAAAGAAGAACTATTCTATCACATGTTGTTGCTATCTTGAAACAAGGATCATGATGATAATTATGAGGATAATGGCGATTACGATGATATACTTCAAAAAAAAAGAAGCTTTAAACATACCTTTTGCCATTGGGAAACAAAGACCTGTTTTTCATCTGGACGCCTTAAAAATTCCAGAAATGAGTGCCTAAATAAAAATACAATATAAGTATAACAAAATGGAAAACAAAACAGACTTTTTACAATTTACCTTATTAGCATAAAATGCTGTAAATATTTTTTTCATTTATTTCTAATAATAAAAATATAAGCATTTTCAAGCCATGACACCCTTCCATGACACCTTTCCATTCTCATGCATACTGATATCTCAGGAAAGGTGTGAAGATGCATTACTTCAATGCATTTTTTTTTGAGAAACTTTTCTTTCTTTTAACTTAAGCTTGATGCTTAGTAAATTTTCAATATATTAATAGACTCAAGATTTATGATATGAAAACCTTTTTAATATATTTATGGGTGTACAAAAAAAAATATACAACTAAAACTCCATAACAGTGGAACGTGTCAGAGCGAGCACTTGTCTTTACTCAAGCAAGATCTAGAAGTAACATCCATTGAACACTTGAACTCAACACAGCCAGAAAAAAATCAAGCAAAAAAAAAAAAAATTACTGCATATCAAAAAAATATCTTGAAACAATATCATCGTGATGTCTAATTTTTCTGAAGACGTGTTTACATGAATGAATATACATCTCCTCGATATCTTGCCAGTTGTTATTAAGAATTTCAACCAAATCCTAAAGAAAAGATATTTTCAACTGCTACAAAAAATATTAGCCAATACAATTACTACAGAAAGAATGCTTTATGTGATTAGTCCACATAGAGAGAAGATATATATTTCAATTAAATACAGAAAGGAAATTTTATGGACAGAAAAGGGTTTGCCCACCTAAAAAGAAGGTATAGATTAAAATTACAACAGAAAAGGATTAGCTCATGAAAAACGAAACATTCCTCAGATAACATTTTCTGAGTAAGCAGCCACTAAAATAGTGAAATCTATTTCTTTTCAGTGTTAGAGGTAATTGAATAGGTAATTTGAAATGAATATTGATACCCATCAATGAAGTATAGATATTTAATACTATACATTGCACATTGCATGCTATAACAATTATTTGGGCGAAAAAATCCCCAAAGATCGGACTTCAGAAAATCCCCTTTTGGAGCATATGAGGCACATGTTGTAGCAGACCGAAAAAATCATATTTCTTAAAATCATGAGTATTATATATCATTGGTAAGCTTATTTAATATCGATTTCTACTCAAATAAAAACTATACTCTGAAAATAAAGTCATAAAAAGATATTTAAATTTTAAATATAGTGGTGGAACTAATAGGTAAAATATGAAAGATATGTATTGACGTTTAAAAATAAGATATCACAAAAATTCACTAACGCACTAGCAAAAATTGGTATAAGTCGAGTTTGTGCATTGTGCAAAGAAGAGTTTGGCAATGAAATCCCAGTAAATGTAAAACAAAAGGGATTGCAAACTTTGATTAGAACCTGTACAGAAAAATATTTGGATGACTTGTGCAGGTGTTTGATTTTATTTCCGTCATAATCAGTCAGAGGTCCACACCATGTTTGAAAAGTTTATCTTGTTTAGTACGGTACAAAGCTACAGTATTTTCCATTGTATTTTATTAACAACTTTTTTTTGATGAATTTTGTTTTCCTTTTTCACTTCAGCTATTTCAAAGACTTTTTGAGCCGAACACCAATTGGAACATCTTTGGTTTATCACACCTGCAGAGAAAAATTTTTCAACAATCATGGAGTAATGTTTGCATTTCCCTCTAAAAAAAAATACGTTTGTCAACGGATTACAGTTTTAAATGGAGATGTTGTCGTTTTCTATGTAATAACAAAGGTGAATCAAAATACTCTACTGTATTGCAAGTGAGAACAATATAATTAGTTCAAGTGAACAACACATGAATTCATAGGATTCAAATGTCGTAATTGTGATTTTGGTGATTGTGAAGTTTTTTTAATGGTTAGAAAATAAAAACCCATTCAACCTTACAGGCACAAACCTTCTTACATTATCGACTGGTGTAGTTTCAGTATCTGGCAAAGATAATGTCAGTTGTGAAAATGTTAGTAACCATAAAAGTCTCAACAATGTAAATAAAAACGAAGATTAGAAAACGTGATCAACTCTGTTCACTGGAGAAACTAAAAAATGCCGTAAAGGTAGATAATAACAGTTCTTTCACACCATCTTACTCAAAATGGTCAAGCCATACACGTCTGTATAGAAGAAGCCGATACGAAAATAATTTTAACATCGTTCGAAGTAGCAAAAAATTGGCCAGTCATTGTTGTTGAAGATGAAATTGAGGTGGCTGTTATGATGCTATACTATTGGAACAAAGAAATTTTCGAGACACACTTTCTACAAGAATGTGGTAAAAAATGTTGGAGAACAAAGGAAAGTAATAGAATTAAAATATCACCTGTTATTCATACATGCTTGGTGCGATTTTGATTCCACTTCAGCAGTTTTTGGGAAAGGAAAACCTAATTTCTTAAATATTGTAAAGAAATCAGATTTCATAAAATCTATATCAAAAATGATGACTGATTTCTTGGCTGCCTAAAAACAAATTAAAGAAGCACCTGTAACAATGTTCATTAATGTATATGGTGATAATTCAGAATCTCCACTGAGAAAGCTAAGTTAAATAAATTTTTATATTTATGTTGAAATTAACCAATTACCAGTTTTTAATAGAAAAATTCAAAATTAAGCAATAAAGTCATTAACGCTTGTCATAGCCAAAATTGTACAATTCATTTATTTAGAAATCCTACCGCATAAAAATCCAACTTCATATTTTAATACTTATGAAAATTTATATTCTTTAATGTTTATCATAAGTGATTGATAGCCTTGCTCAAATTTGATTGAAGCATAAAATATCTTATATATTTTAGGTATAGGAAGTATCTAGAGATAATTTTTAAGGGTCAAATCGAGCCAGAAAAGTTACCTCCTACAAAAAGAGTGGCTATATATCATGGTCTTCGAGTCTATCTACAAATTATAGATACAGATTACAAAATACAGATTGGAAAATAATCAATATAAATGACGATATAAATAATCTGGATATAACTTGAATCTGACAGATTGGGGATGGAAACAAAATGATAGAGTTCTGACGCCTATTGCTACAGACAAGGATCCCGCACCTGCAGATTTACTTAAAGTTATTAGATGCATTTGCAAAACTTCCTTGAAAAATCGATGTGGGATGGCATTTGCACATGTGGAAAACATGAAGTTAAATGAATGTCAGCATGTGAAAGCTGCCATGGAGAGGAATGCAAACACAAGAATTGAAGTATTTCAAATAGTTTATTTGTAACGTTTTACTTTAGAATTTATAACTGTACTACTTTCTCGTTGATGTCACAAAAATTGATTCCAATATTTTTAAAAAATAATAAACTAAACTGATTATTTTTAAATTGATTAGATTTATTCATTTATTTATTTCTATGAAATTATATTTTTTAGGACAAAGAAGGTGGTCATGAGCAGAGCAACGATCAGAGTGATGATGATGATGACTGGAATATTTTCGACAATATAATATTAATATTACTCTTACTGTATTTTTTTTATTTGTATACATTTTTGACAGACGATTTTTAAATGAATATTTCCAAAAAACTTCAATGTCATTAGTAAAGTTTTATAACTTGCTGGAATATTTTGCCTAACATCTAAATGTTTTTGTCCGTTATTTATGAAGTATAGTTTTTATAAGAATATAGATCAGTATTAAAAAAGCTTTCCAACACTATATAATACTCATAATTTTGGAAATGTCAATTTTTTGGTGTGCCACACCATATAACCCATTATTAATTTTCCCCAAAAATGGGTTTCCAAAGGTCTGATTGATAGCGGTTTTTTTTAATTCTACCATGCTTTCTCTAAATATGAAATTTAATGATGAAATTAAAAATTTTCTCAGTTTGAATTAAAATAATACACACCAATGCGATTGGTTGATCCACATAAACCAATTGTGTACTGGAAGGGTCTGGAGATGAAGCTACAACGACATTACTTGAAGTGCCTGTAGATAAAGTTCCCTTAACATCACAGGGGTTCTGAGGTAGATTATCTTGTGAATCTGAAAAAAAAAGCTAAACTCATTAATAATACTGTGAAATGATTATCAATATATAAATCCATCACAAAAGCATTCTAATTTAGAAAAGTTTGTGTATTCCAAGCAATTTTTTATTAAATAAACTAATATTTATCAAAAAAATTGTTTAGTTTCCAGGAAAATGAAATGGAAGATGAACTAGAACAGAAGGTTTTGTGAAAGCATGGCAAACTTGTTGTCATGTCAAAGACAGAATGCAACAAATAACAAATTTTCTTATTTTACCACTGATTAATATACAATAAATTCTGAGGTATTTATGTTTCAATATTGCATATATAATGTAAACAGGGCCTTGTTTTCCAAATTTAGTCATTTAAAATCAATTTTTAACAATTCTTATCCTATCAATTTTTATTACAGTTGAAAAGAAAAAAATTTCGGAGGGTGATTTCGGAGGGTGATTTCGGAGGGTGTTTCAGAGGGTGATTTCAGAGGGTGTTTCGGAGGGTGATTTCGGAGGGTGTTTCGGAGGGTGATTTCGGAGGGTGTTTTGGGAAGCTTTAAATTAATTGCCTTTTCAGATTATGTCATGAATTTTCTCATCGTTTTTTGTTTTATATTTGTCGTTTTATTATCTTTTTATCATTGTCAGTTGTTGTTGTCAACTAATTGTCTTTCAATTACATATATTTATTGACAAGCATTAAGATTTTGTTGATGACTTATTAAGTTAAAATGTTTACTTATTCTACCTAGTTATGAAGTTCTATTTTTGCTAGTTACTAAAGTTTTATCAGTACCATGGAAGGATGTTTGAATGAAAAAATTTTTGTTAAAGTTTTTGACGCCGTTTTTCATTAACAGAAAAACAAAATTATTTTTTTGGTTGTTTTTGCATGTGTTTACTTTTTTTAAAACACACCTTTTATTGTAATAAATGTCTACAAATAAATGCGATGTATGTAAAAAAAACTGTGAATCCAAATTATCATGTTTTGCAATGTAGTATATGTAATTTATTGATTCACTAAAAATATAGTAAATTAAACGACATTGATTATAATTCGCTCAATACTGTTAACACTATTTGGTTCTAAATCCTACGCACCTTGGATCTTTTACCATATAGTCACATATCTGATAACGAACTTGTCTTGTTGTTTTCTTCTAATAACTGGATGATTTACATACTTTCATACTCTTAACATGATTCCGTCTTCAAAAAACAAAAATCTTTTTTCTCGATTTAATACCTTATTTTCTTCTAAATCTATAAATCACGACAATGATGATAACAATTCCCACTTAGTTAACTGCAAGTATTATGATATTGAAGAATTTTCTTTCATAAAATTTGACAATAAAAATTCTTGTTCAACGATCCACATGAATATTTCCTACCTGGAACTACACCTAGATGAACTGTGGCCAATGCTTTCTTAACTTAATTTAGCGTTATTGGAATCATGGAAATTTGATTTAGGAAAAGTTTTCCACCACCTATTCCGATAAATCTTGAAAACTATAGCCATGAAGATATTCCAACAGAATCTTTATGTGGAGATCTTCTTTTTGTGTCTAAAAACCTTGACTATAAAACCTAGAGAAGATTTAATCATGTATAAACCCTTTTTAAATTGAATCAGTTTTTTTTGAGATAATTTGTCTGATTAAGTCTAATATCATTGTTGTTAATCGATACTTTTACAAACATCCTGTCAACATGTCAATTGACGAATTCAATGACGAGTTTTTAAAAACGCTTTTAAACAAAAGTGAAGATAAAGCAATTACTGGTGATTTTAATATTGATCTAATAAACTTAAGTAATGACCTATCAACTGAATCTTTTTTTTAATATTGTAACTTCTTAAAACATGTTACCTCATATAACATTACCAACAAGAATAACATAGAGATCTAGAAAACTGATTGATAACTTTTTTTTAATTTTTTTTACAAGGGAATTATTTCAGACGTCTTCTATGTCTGACCACCTTCCACAGTTTTTTAGTTACCCTTGTCTAAATAGTGTTAATAAAAACTTTGTAGCTCGCAAATATGTATTTAAAAGGAAAATCAACAACTTGAACAACAATCATTATGGTTCTCTTGGTGTTGCTAGTGATTGGTTTAAATCATATCTTTCGAGCTGTAAGCAGTTTGTCTCTATTAATAGTTTTGAGTCTTCTTGTTGTATTGTTAGCTATGGTGTTCCTCAAGGTTCGGTTCTAGGTCCTGTGTTATTTTTAGTTTACAGAAACAATTTTGTTTTTTTCAATAAAAATTAAATTGTACATCATTTCGCTGATGATACTAATATTTTATGTATTACCAAACCAATTAAAACACTGATAAAAAAATAAGGATGACTTAGTGAATTTACCAATCTGACAGTATGCTCTGCAAAGCTCATCATAAAGCGACTATGTGTCCTTTAAATTTTTCATTATTTTCCTCTCATTTAAGTTATTGTTGCCAAATTTGGGGTCAGCAAGAAAGTCTCACAGCTTGAAACATTCATAACGATATAACTCAAAACGCTGTAAACAGAAACCTCAGTCTACCTTGGTTTCACAGCCTTCGTTATAGTAAGTATTCAATTAAGTATCAGTGTGTGACTAAATGGAACAAGTTATCAGGAATTATCATGCATTTTTTCAACAAGCTATATAGAAACAGAGATTATCTCTTTACCACATTTCATCTCAGCCATTTTCAGTTCTCTTGTTGAACTCTTATTGTGAAACTGTTTCATAGTAATTTTGTGAAGTTTTATTTAAAAATCATTTGATATTAAAAAATGAAAAATTAAAGCCTTGTTTACATTGGAAATGAAATACTTAAAGATCTAAAAAATTGTTAAAGAACTTTTTAAAAAGTAAATTGTAACGATTTGAAATAAAATTTTAAAAAATTTATATATATATATATTTTTTTTAGATAGACCTCCCTACCTTAATTTCAATCAAACCAGTGCAATGCACTACTAATTTACAGACAATTGAATAAATATTTTTTGTATTTACATTTTTATAATTTACAAATTTTGGACTCAATTAATGAGTGAATATAGTCCTATTTCAAATTTCTTCAAACTCAAGAACAATAAAAATTCAATTAGATGTTTATGTGGCCTGCTTCTTCAGAATAAGGCTTTTGACAAGACATTTGAGTTAACTGATTCATGCTGAAGTCCTCTTACAAAAACATTTCAGAAAAAAATAACGGGAAAATTTTGTTTCTGTTTTAATTCAACAAAATTTGAAAAATACTAAAACGACCTTATTTGAGCAAATTTAGGTCCAAGAAAAAAAAATCTACAAAAGAATATAGTAAGCTTTTACATGCAGTTTTGTTCGAGTTGTTAGCTAAATCACGTTTGAAAAACATTAAATAACTTATTACATTAAATTACAGTAGAATGACGATCAAATTCCTAAAGCAAACTTTGTTACAGTTTTTTGAGTCTAAAAACGACCTGGATTTAAAGGGTAGTGTTTAAAGTAAGCCCACAACTGATGAAATGATAAATAACTTAACAATTAATTTGTCTAATTATTTATTTATTTACTTATTTATCTATTTAGTCATTTCAGCATTTCCTGTGTTTGCAAAATGAAATTTTTTATTGGATGATGCCAAAAAATAAAGCAATAAAATTCAAAAACTAAACTGTTACAGACAAGCATTTGCTTTTGGTTGTTTTTTATTGAAAACTGCGATTTATTTGCTTAAATTAAAATTAACTATGTCCATGCAAAGTATTCTTTCTGACTGCTTGTTGGATAACATTGCCATAGAAACAGTCCAAAAGCCTCATAACGACTAGATTTTTGTATAAAACTAATTAGCAAAATAGCACAGATTTTAGCAAAAATAAAATATGTTGTTAAATATATCTTTAAATATATTTTTTAGTTTTAAAGATTTATAAAAATAGCCAAATGTTAAAAATTTTACCAAAACCTATTTGAATCTTTCAGCATATTGAAACGAACACAGTTTAACACGAACTAAGACTTAACAGTTTCACATAAAATAAAATTGTTTAATTTAGTGGAAATACTTTTCACCTACCGTTAAATAAAAATGGTAATACCAACTTTAACAAAAAATATTCAGACAGAATAATTAATTATTATTTTTGTACTGGTTGCTCATCTTCATTTAAATGAAATGATCTTAAAACAGTGCCAACAGAGCACTCTATCGCTATTGCTTTATGGCGGCATCATTGTATATAGTTACTGAACTAGCTTATAGAAATGTATTTAAATAATTCAATGATGACATAGATGGCCTTGTGGGATTATGACTAAGGAAATTTCTCAGTTACCCCGGTTAATTTGGGAGCCGGACTATGAAAAGTTCTTTAAAAGCTAATAAAAGCAAAAGACTTCAACATACATAAACATACATAACATACCATTGACACCTTGCTGATCTAACTTCATGTTACTCAATTTAATCTATAAAACAAGCGATCATACACTCACACAAAGTAACCAGCCTTTCAGAAAAACTAGCCAAGGTCAAAATACAATTTCTTATATGGGTCCCTCGATATGGAACAATCTTAG
>JAUZNK010069990.1:0-14118 GCA_035046665.1 Euphysa ruthae
AAAACTGTTGCGTTTACATAACTTTGTGAATCTGAATTACCCTTCTATTAATTGCTCTAACAATCTGTTAGCAATTTCGTATGATACTTTATCTTTATACTTTACTTTATCTTAGTAGTATGCTAGTATTTCTTAGTTTTGGAATATAAGAAAAAAATTTCAAAATTGAGTCTATTAATGTTTTTTAACTGATAACAGAAGGTCATCTTTTAGCCTTCCATATTCTTAAAATTAAAATAGTTTAATCCATGTGGGCACATTGCATAAATCCTTTTTGTTTCATTCTATTTCATTTATAAAGATAAATGAAAGCATAGGAATTCTGTTTATTTTCTTTTTGTATATGTATGAAGATAAGCGACAGTAGTCGACAAAAGTAGTAGCGACAAAAGTCTTTTCACCCATTTGAGGACATACTGAAATTTTTTATCAACTTGTCATTTTCCCAAAAAATTAGTGTTGAAACTTAAGAATTTGAACACTCGTCCTATGAGCAAGTGATACCAATATTCTACTCACATGCTAGTAGTTTCAATTATATAACTTCATTAATATGAATAAAAGATGTGTTTTAGTATGGTATGTTTTATGAACAACATCGCTCAATTGACAAAAAATGGTAAAAATCGCCAAATTAAATCTACTCCTAAATTTATTTATTTTATTTTGCACCAAATTTAATCCGCACCTAATTTTATTCAAACTAGGTATGTGAAATAGCATGTAAGTTGATGAATAAACAAATAGATTCAATCGTGTCCTTTTTAGAGCTAAAGATAGTAGCCTGCTTTTTTGCTTTTAACATTAGCATTTCCTGTACATAAAATGATATCCCTGGAGCTAAATTGTTATTTTATTATTCAGCTGAATAATTTCATTAAGTATAATATCTTTTGAAGTACAATTTTTATCCCCGTAAACAGTTAATAATAGTAAGAATAGTAACTTTAAAAAATTAGATAAAACAATTTAATATATTTATTTATTTTATGTTTTTAAGTAACTCAAATTAATTTTGTGGAACTCATCTATCAACATTTAGAAAAAATTTTTTATACCTTTCACCTATCATAATTTATTTCAGTGGAATAGCTGTTGGAATTTACTCAACAAACAGTGTAGAAATTTGTCAATATATAATAGCGGATGCATGTTGTAACATTGTGGTTGTTGAAAACGATGTGCAATTACAGAAAATATTAAAGGTAAATCTGTTTAATTGGTTAAACTTTGCATCAATTTTTTTTTAATAATTTTTGACATAATTAGTAATAATTAGTAGACACTATGAAAGCAATAAATTAACCACGTAAGTCACATTTTAAGTAAATTGTCTAATAGTTTATTGATGGATCTTCCATATTTCAAAAAATCGCCACCTTCTAAGAAAATTTTTAGATAATTTCCGTGCTGTTGGATTTTTTGCATTAGTAAAAATTTTGTATCCTCTCTAACCTAAACATATTTAAAAAAAAGTGGGGGTGTAACTTATATCCTTTAGAGTATGATTAAATAGTGATGAATAAATGATGTTCTAATGATCAAAAAAAAAAAAAGAAAATACTGAATTAAAATGTGTCAAACCATAAACCAAAATTTTCAATGTAAAATAAGCCTATGTTGTTAGTTTAGGTCTTGAAAAATAACTTAAATTTCTGCAATCTTCTGTTTTAGGTGTGGAACCATTTACCCCATGTTAAAGCTATTGTTCAGTACACAGGTGAAATAAAAGATAAAAAACCTAATATATATACGGTAAATTCACATTTATTCTTTATTTACTGGATAAAAAGCTATTTGTACTGTTACACAATAAGAAAATAATTATTCTGAACATGTAGTTAGGATGTTCCTAATTATATATCAATTAGGGGGAACTAATTATATGTCAGTTTGAGAGAACTGATCAAGAGTGTGGAATCCTACCAACTCGAAGGTTTTACCTCAATGTGAAACATCTAATATTGTAAATTAAATTTTCATTACATACAACACCTGTAAAAAAACATTGAAAACAGCTCTTCTTCTAAAAAACTCAACAATTTGGTTTCGTTTATTATGTATAAATTTTCTTAAAAATTTTTTTGAACAAATTTTGTTTAACAAGGAAACTAATTCATATAACCATGGGTATAAAAACTTATGCAGATTTATTAATTTGCTCATATAGCAAGAGGGTTTTGAAACCATATAAAAGGCTGAAAAGGCGGAAATACTATATATACAATCTATATAAAATCTGCTGTATATTTTGAACATAGAAATAAATGGTAAATAAAACAAACATTGTGCTTTTAGAACAGAAAGGATTAGTCCACTTTTTGAAAAAAAAAAACTAAAATCCATACTTTTGTAGAAATGTAGGTATTTTCAGCATCTAGCTCGTTACTAAAAGTTTTGTTTTTTGGGCTGAAGTATGAGCCCTGCTCTATCTAAGGATTGGACTCATTTATCTTGTGACATTTCAAAAATGTAATTACCTTTAAATTTACCAATGTCTTTAGGTATATTTTACCTATTTATGTAATTTTTGTAAAGTATCACCTGCTAAATGATTTAGATCTTCTTTCTATAAAAAGTTTTGATTAAATTTATAAACTAATGTTGATTTTTGTTGCTACCTAAATAACCTAAATTTTATTTTTGTTGAATAATCTTAGCTTATGGAAATTATGTAGATGTGATTTTGCAAAACTCGCAGCATTATACTTCGTTATTTAATTAAAGTAATTAATCCAAAAAATTCCATTAATAATATAATGCATTTAATCTTGTTTGGTTGCAAGAAAAAGCTTTCAAACTCACTCAAATTCATTTTTTAGTTATAAAGCTTACCTGGAGTCCTGTGAAAACATGGGCATAGGGCAAAATAATATTAGAAATATATTAAGATCCTGAAAGAATGCTAGCCTACCATTCTCTTTGTATTTAGCCTACCAACCTACTTCTCTTTTTATTTTTGATTGAAGAGGAACGGTTCTCTGCTTATATACACGCTTAAACTGAATTTTGAAATATTGCAATCGACTAGGCCTGAATTTTCTTATTTGAAATGGACAGGAATTTTCACCTTTATGCAGGAATGTCTATATTGCTCTACCTTATAAAACTTAAGTATAGGACTTAATAGTTAAAACAAGTAATAATTCTTAATTTTAGTGGAATGAACTAATGGAGATGGGCCGAGGATTGGATGATTCTATTTTAACTTATGAAAGCATAGCACCAAATAAATGTTGCACATTAATATATACAGTAAGTAAAACTTTTTTCTTCTAAATGGCAGCTGTCAATTGTTCAATTATCAATGACAATTATTTTATCTGAAGTTGACAAGTGAAAACATCAGAGAGCCTTTTTATCTAAATTCCTCATGATCAAAGATTGTAACAGGTTACAAAATATGATTTGATTTTTAATTTTGTAGAAAACTATAGAAGGGATCTTTTTATGCGTGTTACTGCCATCCGCTATAAATTCCTATCGAGAGATCATTGTCAAATTCTAATCCACACAAATCTCTCTTCTGTAGTTTTGTTGAAAAATCTTAAATATGTTAATATGATATATCCATTTCTGGACCCAAGTGTAACCTATTTTAGGTCCTATCGTAAAAGGGTAAGGTTTGATATTTCTCTTAAAAATACCTGGTTCCATGCCATTTGACTGAATTGGCTCAAATTTTGAATAAAACTTTAGTAAAATTATTTCTTATTTTTTCTTCATTAATTTTCTTGTTAAAATTTTTATTAACATTTCTGCGACTGGATAGCAAAGTCAGTACCGAACTTCAAGGTTTTAGAAAATTTTACTGAAACTGAGTAATTTTCTGAACTTTGTCTGTTGTAGGCGTTTGACCATTGTTCATACAATAAATACTTAAATTTAAAAATAAAATTACTTTATAATGATAGTAATTAAAACAAAATAAAAAAAAACAGTTATTGGGTGATTATTTTAACAAGAATATTTTAATAGATCATAAGTAAGCATTAGGAAAAATTTATATAAAATGGAATAGCTGAATATGCCGCAGGCTAGTTGTTTCGTATCGCGACTGCTTCTTTAAAAATAAAAATAAAATTTCTCTGACATTCTCAGTTTAAATTCATAACAATTATTTTAAATTACTCAATTTGTGTCTAGTCAAATCTAATAAGGCTGATAATTAATGTTAAGTCATAGTAAGTAAAATTTAAAACAGCATGCTGGGATTATTGAACCCTGGCAGAGCCAGGGTCCAGTGAATTTACCTGTGTTTGTTAATTCGTCCATAAAGCGCTTGTTTTTTTAATAACTTTTTATTAGTCTTTTAAATTTTTCATTAAATTTTTTTTGAACCTTTTGCATGATTTTGTCTTCAGCGAATTCCATATAATAAAAGGACACATTTTCCAAACATAAATCAGACGTTCATTAATGCAATCCATCATTTTATATGTCAAACAGGTGTTAAACTGAGAATGATGACAATGTTGTTTGCGAGTTGGCATTACTTAATTATTTTATTGATCTGCTCAAAAGCTTTCCGTGAAGGATCATAAAGGTCTTCTTTTGACGTCTGTCAAAGCTCTTCTTTTAGAGCCTGTCAAAGCTCTTCTTTTGGGTACTAGGGCCAAATATAATCACATTTGGGATCATAAATTATGTTTTTGGAATTTTCTGTAAAACAATTCTTTATATTTTTTTATAATTTAGCCTCAATTTAAAAATCCATAGAGGGCTTCTTTTCACCCATGTGAACACCTGGAAAAAAAAACAATTCTTTTTCTGTGCTAGGCCTAAATAATGGTCATATATGAGACTGAAAATGTTTTAATTTTCTCTAAAAGCTTTCATATTTTTTTAAAATTGTGCATTAAAGGACTAAAGAGTGGTGTTTTTAGATCCATGTCACCACCTGTTAACCACTCTTTTTTTTATGTATTGGGCCCAAATAAGGTAATTTTTTAACTGAAAATTGCATTTTTGGAATTTTCTCAAAAACCATGTATTATAATTTATTGAAATTTTGCTTGAAGTTAAGGTGGTGGTACCAATGAATTACGAAATCTTAGAGTTTCAAGTAAAAATCAGTTATGTTATGAACTATTTGATTACAATATATACAAAAAGTTAATGATTAAAAAAAAGTACAAATCATTAATTATGCACATAATTAATCAAATTTTGCAGTTATAAATTAGCATTCTCAAGGTATTTACAGAGGTTACAGTGATGATACGTTGCAAGTAGGTTCAGGTGTGTTGTAGTAATGTGCCCAATTAAAGATTATGCACCAAAATAAGTTTTAGTACTTGAAAGCTCCAGGCGGCTTGTACGCAAAAAAGTATCTGTTTAGTGGTTAGTGGTAACAAGTTGCTTTGTAAAATACTTCAGTAGATGATAGAACGAAACTTAACCGACACATCAACAATATACTGATGAACAACGGTTGAACATTTTAAGGCATTTGGAGCTACTGTTCAAAATGTATCCTTTTTAAAACAGGAAAAAGTTTCGTAAAATAAAAAGCGTAGAAAAATTTAAAATTTAAAGAATTCCAACCTTTGCAAAAATTAAAATACAGAAAAATACTATTTAAAAAACAAAACTTTCATATAAGCACCTTCTGTTTCCTTATTTACATCAATCGATGCTTTTCTTATGGTTCTCAATTTTCTACTCTTGTTTTCGCTCCATCTCGGTTATGCGACTCGTGTCAGCAGTGAGTAACCTTGGGCTGTATAAAATCACGATTCGATACCACATTTTTGGAAAACTTATAGTTGACCTTGAATATCTTTTTTAAAGCTTACTGCAGAGATTTTTCCTATTTTAGCTATTGATTTTTTAAAGTTAACCCTTTTTGGACTTTGGAACCACACCATCCCATCAAGTGACTGATTAACATTTTAAATTTACCCGTGTAAACACTTTTCCTCACTGCTGAGATCTGTGTATGAAAATATTGAGTTAATAAGCTCAATTATTACGAGATTATAAGTAGTTAAGTAAACAGTATAAATTTAAAAAGGGCGTAGAAGTTAAAATATATGAAAGAATCAAAATTTTCATTGTTTTAATCGGTACCACCGATTTTAGATAATGGTTTAAATTTATATTATTCATTCTGAGAAATAGCCTTATGAAACTTGCTATATCTGTTGTCAAATAAAAATATCTGTCCATTTAATCACTTATAACTTTCCTTGCAGATAATAAAACTCCCAGACTAACCAAGGAGCATTAAAGTGGATTAAAATAATATAACATAAATATGAAATAATCTGCAATGAGCAACAAAATGTCCATGTCAACGATAACAAAATTAACATAAATAATTCACTAATTGAAAATAAAGATAACAAATATTAATCATATTAAATGCATGTGGGGAAAGAACTGCAAAGGATTTTGAGGTTTAAGAATGCATCAAAGATGTAGAACATTAAAACAAATTAATGAGGGTATTATTGAATTAGGTAGAAAAGATGAAAATCATCCAATGATATCCTTACACCCCAAAAAAAAATGGTAAAAAAAAAACCGAAAGGATATAACAGAATTTTTCAACGATGAAATCTTTGCTGATAATGAAATCCAGTGATATATCAAGAAAATTATTGATGTTGCCATACAAAAAAACTGTTATATATTTTGCATGAGAAACAAGGACTCTTCTGATTCTGAGATAATAGAATGGTAATTTCTCATTCCCTGTTAGTTTTACACCATTAGAAAGTAATTATTTTTGTAACACTGATTTTATGAATAAATGAAATTTAAAAGAAGTTTTTATTATTATCATAGAATAAAGCTTTGTTTGTTTCTTTTTGAGGAGTTTTGTTTAGATGGAAAAATGTGATTATGTTGCATTTGATTAAAGAGAGTCTTCAAAGCCATTAGTCACTTTGAGCTTGGTTTTTAACAAATATTTTTGTTAATAAATTTTCAAAACATGAAAGTAACAAATAAAGTTCTTATAACGATTTTAAGGGAATTGTGGCAATTTTGGCCAATGTAGTTGTTCGCAGTTTTCTGTTGCAAGAAATTAACCTTCATTTGTCTAAATACATATGAACCTCACGTTTGTTTTGTAGATTGAAAAAAGTATCAAGTTTATTGCTAAATCAACTCACCTAGCATTAATGTTACAATGTGTCTTCTAGCACTCCAGTTTTCTTATGGCTTTAAAAACACTGATTTTAATGTGTCTATTACTATACGCATTTTTTTTTTTTTTTTTTTTACTTTAGTCAGGTACGACAGGAAGTCCTAAAGGTGTTATGCTGTCACATGATAATGTAAGTTGAGTTTAGATTTTATCAGGCCACAATAACTTTACTGATTAACAACTCAGGTTGGCTTTCTGATGTCATCTGCAGAGTTTTTGTTTTAATTCTGATATTTGCTGAAGTTTCGTAAATCAGTTTTGACCCCATGGTTTTTTGAATTCTTAAAATTAACGTTACAGCATGATTCAACTTAGCAGCTGATTGTCTGAAAGATGTTCTTTATGCATGGAGAAATCAAGTCACAACTGGTATAATTAATTAAATTAATTAATTAAAAATATAGCGACTTTGCTTTGAAGTTGTTATTTAAGCCATTGATAACTGTTACCATTTATTTGTTTGTTTTGTGGCTAAAAACAGTAATTTTTTTATTATGGCCAGACAGTTTGGCTATTTTTTCTACACATGATTTTGTTTCAAAGCCTTTTTTTTTAAAATAAAAATGAAAAAAAATAAATTATAAATCGGTTGATGTATGTGAGAAGTCAAAGAATTGGAATTTATTAGTATAAATTTTTAAAAAGCAAAGAAATTTGACCAAGTGCTGAAAGTCTCAATTTTGCCTTTTTATTTTAACAATCTGTCAAATACAAAACATATCTTTATTTTTCATTAATTATTTCAATGAATTTTTGTTTAATATTGTCCAAAATTTCTTTTTTTCTTTCAAATGATTGAAAACTTTATTCAATTAGAACTTTTTTACACCAAAAAAACTTTTTTAGTATATGCACAGTTGAATTTTATGCGACATTGGCATTAGCAATAATAATTGTTTTAATCGCCTGCGTAATTTTAGTGTTTAGCTCTTTTATTCACTTTGATTATGACCTTCGAAATCTACGACAAAATATAATGAAAAAATATAAGATGGAAAAACAACAATAAATAACAACAAGCTTCTGCATAATTAATTAATTAATTTTTCATTTGTAAAGAAATTATTACATGTTAATGGTATAGTTTAATTGGGCGCTTAAATAACAATTGCGAAATTTTTTTTTTTTTTTTTGTGGATTTTACCTCTTGGAACTTAAAAATCCCTCTAAAAATTAAAATTTCAGATCATTTTTTTGTGGATTTTACCTCTTGGAACTTAAAAATCCCTCTAAAAATTAAAATTTCAGATCATGCAACTTCTATTTTGAAAGATTTTTACCATTTTTGCTTGTAATATTTTATTTTCTTTTAAATGAACACCCCTCCCCCCCATAAAAAATTTTATGAACAACAGTTGATTTTTATTTTTTATTTTTTTTATTTATTGTTATCCTACACTTAAGAATATTTATTTTTAAAACGTTATACAAAGTTTTGATAAAACTGTGGAAAAATCTCATATATTTAACAAAAGGTTAGACCTCCAATCTATAAAATCTTTTGTTAAACTTTAAGTAAAAAGATCACTTAATAAAAAAAATACTTGTTTTCATGCCCCCCTAATAGATAATTTTTTTGTCTTAAAATGATGATTTTCAAATTTTTTTGACCTTTGGAGTTATAACTGTTATGTTGATTTATTACCCCTTGCATAGCTTTATTACCTGTCAGGTTGTTTATCATATCTTATTCAGATTTCCTAATGGTTTTTAGTTGATGACTTTTCATAGCTCATTAGGGCAACATCTAAACTCAGTGTTATTTTTGGATAATGACTGATGACTCAGCCACTTATTAACGCTGATTTTGACACCAGTACACGGGTTTCGGTGCCCAAACTATTCTTCCAAAGTCCAAGCTTGATTGTTATTTGAATAATAAATAATTGTCATAGTTAGTAATTTTGAATGACTGTATTACAACCCGCAACAAAATAATATTTTTTTAATTTATTAAACGACTATCTTTGTTTCACAACAAATTTTCTGGGTTTGAAACCCAATTTTGTGTAAACGAATTACACTTCAGAGAAATGAGCTGTAATTTTTAAATATAAGTATATGCCATGGAAAGATAAACAATACAGCTACAATAAAATTTAAAATAAACGTGAGCGAATTATTCAATGATATCAAAATTAAAGACAAAACAAATATATATTATATATATATTACACTTTTAAGTAGGTTTAAAACCTACTTAAAAGATCAACTGAAATATACAGTTTAAAAATACATAAAAGCTTTATAAATCGAAAGAAAAAAAAATGGTGTGGAAGTTGATCTAATAAGCTGTTCTATCAAACATATCTATCTAAATAAGATTATTATAGCATAATAGTTTATTCTTTATTAATGAAGTCTTTTTTATTATTAACAATACCACAGTAGCTATCCCAACTAATATTTTAAATATTACAGTTTAAGTGACATTCTTGTAAATTATACATCAAAATAACAAAGTGATTATATTGCAACTCTTGGGGTTTTAACAGCTCATGAATAATTAATGATTAGGTTGATAAACTTTGTAGTTGCTAAGAAACAAAGTAAATCATAGACAAAATAAGTTGTCTATTCATTTTGCCATTTTGCAGTAACCTCTTTATTTTCGAAGATGCAAGTTTCGTTTTTGCAAGTAATTTTTTTTTGGTTTTCTCATCTTTATTTCTTCCAAAAATATATGTTTTATAGAACAGAATCATGTTTTATTTTTATCTATTTATTCATATTTCTATGATTTGTAGTGGTTTCTTATTTTTTAAATAATTTTAATACAAAATTTTTATTTTTTTCATCAATTATTCTAAAAAGGTCAGATCCGTAAAACCCTAATAAAATTGGTTTTGATATATTTTAAACATCACATTTTGGTTTATTCTTGTTAAGAATGAAGTAAAAAAAATCTGTTATTAATAGGAAGAAGAGTATTGCGTGTATCAATTTATATGTAATAAAAATTTTTTTTGAAAAAGATTATTTGAAAAAAAGAATTTTCAAACAGTAAAATTATCGAAACTATTATGCAAATCTTCCAAAACAGAAAGATTAACTTTAAGCTACAAATGAATTGGGCGATGGAAAAACTTTAAAAAAGAAGAAGAACTTCATGTGATATTTGAAAGTTAACTGTATTAAAAATTGAAATATGGTGTTTCGATTTGATTTATTTTTTGTTGTTTCGTTTTAATAAAAACGGTGTATTTTTTTTTCAAGAACTAAGATTATTAAAAATTAAAATTATAAATGCAGGGGTCGATCAAAGTTTCTAAAACATATATATTAATTAGAATGACCTAAGTCCAGATTTATCTCTTATATAGTTACTATTTAAAGGAAAGCTAAAATAATTCCGGGGCTTTGCATCATACCCTTTTGGGTGCACTTACAGTGTGCCCTTAAACCCCCTGGCTGCTTTCGAGAGCATCTGCGATGTTCTATGTATCGATCTTCTATAAACCGGTATCCCCAAATAATTCCTGGATAGGTCATTGTGACTGTGTGATATTTTCCATGTATGGGCTTGTGAACCATGCTTGATAGATTATGTTTTAGAGCTATTAACCAATGGAGACAAGTCTTTTATTGCGAAAAGGTTAATTAAATGTTATATGCTAATATTTATATATTTATGCCATTTATAGGCTTCAAGTTTCAAAACTCATTTGAAAAGCTTCTGACCATTTTTTTTTTTAATTCTTAAGACCATAGGGGAATCTTTTTACCCATTTAGCCACTTACCAAAAAATCTTTGCTTGGGGGCCTAGACTACATTTATGACTTAAAAATGGCAAAAATCAGTGTTTTGTTTTTTTACTTTTCTCTAAAAGTTACTCTCTGATTATGCTGAAATTTTAAATTATATTCAGAATTATTATTTCTAATAAATCAGTTTTAAAATTTTGATGAAGCTTGAAGGTGAATGAGAGAAATATTTTCACCCACATGTCCGCTTGCTTTTTGTTCCTCGGGTTAGCCTTCAAACACTTTAAACTTGGTCAAAAATTCAACTTTTTCAGACAATTTTTTGTTTGACGTTTGAAAATTTTAAATATTTCTCTTTATCTGTAGGAAACTTTTAATCTGGATCAAAGTTTGTTGATGAACGTGAATACATCAATCCATTGAATAGTTATATAACTTTTCCCAGCGCTTAAACTACTTTATCTTTATTATTGGTAATATTTCCATGATATCCACTTTGATAAAAACATGTTAATTGATTTGTTTAAGTATTTAGCTGGTCTTTATAAAAGCAAAGCGTATCATTTTTGGGAATCCATTAAACTAAATAACATAAATAAAAATATATAGGTAAATATATAAATAAATGACTAAAATTCTTATCATATCTGTATGTTTAAATTCTGTTCTGTTTTTAATGAAGTTAAAGTATTATTTTTCTAGTTGCATAGAAACAGCTTAAAAAGTTTACTTGGCCTGGTGCCTAGGTTTGCAAAAACATGTAAAATTTCATCCTAGAATAACATTTTACATGAGAATAAGCTAAGTAATTGTATTTCTATAACATTCTTAACTACTGTTTATTTTAGGTAATCAGTTGTTCTATTACTGCAATGCACAGCATTGGTCTTTCACCAGATAACCAAAATTTCCAACATCAATTTATTAGTTACCTACCTCTTTCACATATAGCTGCTCAGGTAGGTTTTGTCCCTGGAAATTTGCCTTTTATAAAAAGACACTGGATAACAACAATTTCAAACCACTTCAAGTAAGGTTCTAAACATTTACATTTTATCAATTGATTTTAATTTTAACTGGTTAAGAAAAAAATTTTTTTGACCTATCAGAAATTTCAGGACAAATTTGATATTTAAAACGAAATTTTTAATTTTCTAGCTTTATATTGTTATTTTACAAAAAAAATTTTATTGAGCATAGTATCCTGACCCCCGCATTAGTCAAGTTTGGAGTAAAAATTGTAATTTACAGTTATTTTGCAGAATTTATGTCTTGATAAAGGAAGAAATATTTATTTGAAATACTAAAAATTAAAATAATCATCTTTTTTTTTTTTAATCTATTCTTTTGAGTTTGTGCCACAGAAGTTATTCAAATCAAACCTAATAATTTAATTGATAAATTTTACAATATTCTCTCCATAAATAAAAATGGTAGACGGTAGAAAATCTTTGCAAATACTCTAATCGTCAATTTTTTCTTTATTTGCCTTTCTATGAGATAAAAAAGTGGTGGAAGTATGAAGAATCAATGTTTTACTTTCACTATATCACATAGCAATAATTAGAACATAAGACTTTACAGAATGAAAAGTTTTCTACTTTTATCACATTTTGGAAAATATCGGCATTTGGTATATCTTTGATTCTACTAAAAAAATATTCAAAATTTATTTAAGTTAAGTTTATAAGCAATCTATTACCAAAAAAATATCATAAAGATAAAGCATATAAACACTTAATTAGAGTCACTACTGCTACTTATTTCTTCAAACTACCGCTTTGTGTGGTACCACTCAAAGCAGCCCCAGGGAATACACTTAGCTCTGTGGAATTTACAGTCTTACACCGCACTTAGCACACCAAAACCGGTTATTACTCTGTTTGCTTGAGGCAGCACAGCACACATATTTGGCCTGAGCTGCTCTCTTTTCATTACTTGGATAAACAGAAGGGAAATATTTTTTCAATTAATTGCAATGGTTTGGTTTCAGGTTGGCTATTTTTGCCCAAACAGAAACTTCAAACACACTAAGAATGAATTTCTACAATCTGACCAATCACGATCAATGAAACTTCAAGTGTAAAACTTTTCACGCAAAATCATGTTGCACGAAACAATATATGCGTTACACTTTTAGATGCCTGAAAACTAATTTTCTGTTTTTCTGTACCACTTAAGACCCATACGCTGTGAATTGTATTGAATAACAACATGGCTCAGTAAGTCAACCCTACCCGTAGTTTTGTTATAATCCATAATGGCATCCGGTTTTTGCAATGTTTGATTTGCTATTCTAGAAATGTTCTCGGTATCAATAAAAACACAATCACATCACTTTTTTGAAAAGTTGAAAGCATGCTGACCACTTTTGTCGGTTTTCTTTCGGAAGCATCATTCCATCGCAGAACCAAGTCTTGTCGGCAGATCCTCCTTTTTCGGTTTCCACAACCAAAAGTCCTTTGGAAGACCAGCTTTATTTCTCAGAGTTTTTTAACAGTCAAACCCATTCTGAAGAACTATTTTTACAAGCTGAGGTGAATTAACATAACTATATAGCCCAATCAATCAATATAAGTCATATTCTGGTTTATGTACTCTCCCCATCAGAAAGGTTGTAGCAAAATATAACCATATTTCATCTCTATTTGCGTCCTTCCACATTTTAAAAATTGACTAATGTTTTTGACTAATACGTCCTGATTGTTTTTTGAAATTTGAAAGTAGTGATTTGTAGATTTTACAACCATTTAGATATAGTTTTCTGTTAAAATTAATTTGAGGACGTCAAGAGCACGCGTTGGATCACCTGGGAATATCTTTACTCCTGGATTACCAGTAAATATTTTCTAGTGAAATTATTGCCACTTCAGTCTTCACTCCAATCTGCTGGTGGCTCATTTTCAGGAACAAGCAAAGATGGCAGGGGAGGCTCATTATTGGGTATACTTTGTTTTTGTGCTAGGTTATTTCTATGTTGAATAACTCCTTGGTGACCATGAGCAAGGAATATATGATGAACAGAGCCTTGATTTACTGGCTGGGAAACAGGGTGATTCAAAGGTTGAACAACATCCTGGAAATTCATATCATCATTCTTCTGAATTGTCATCTTAGAGGGCAAAATAAATTATGCATATTAGGGGGATATAATACCGGTTTCTGATGTTACATCCCCCTAGACTATGACTCTATTTAACACCTAATATATGAAGGAACTTATACAGACACTAAAAACATAAATATACAGCCTTCAC
>JAUZNK010070001.1:0-14114 GCA_035046665.1 Euphysa ruthae
AAAAAGTAAGACCATTTTGGAAATGAGAGACCAAGATCTTTCATTTGAGACTAAAATTGGATGATTTTGATCACTTTAAAATTTTGACTGACCTCCCTATTATAAAGGTTTTTATAATTTAAGAAAATTTCCGATTTAAAAAAAATGCACCGTCGCCCACGCTATTTTTGGAAAGGTCAAAATTCACCGTTCATTTTTCTTTTAATTTCCAAAGCAAGTAATTCGCATAGATGTTTTTTTATATTATGGGTTATACATATTCTAATATACCTAGCTAGCTATATCTATATTGAAATATTTTTTTTATTCTGTAAAATGCATGTTAAAGATGAAGAAATTACCTTTAAAAGTAAAATATGAATATGCAAAACTGGAGGAACAGCATTTTCCATCAATGAAATTGGAAATATTGCTTGGCCTTCAACAAAGACGTGATACCAGTTTTTGATTCATTTCTGTCTTTTCTGTCCTCACAAATATCCTCATTATATTTAAAATCTTGAACTGTCCTATAGTTAATGTTTTCCTCAGTTGTGGACACTGTGAGGCTTCTCCTTATGGTACTTCAGATTCACTAATGCAACATAATCTTTTAAACAAGTGTACATTGCTGATGACCCTTTGTGACCAAAACAGTCATCAAGGAAATGAAAATCCTCACATAAAAATACCTGGACCTTTTGACGACCTAGCCTATAACTGTCTTCAAGGAAATCTTTTAAAAATGGGGCTGAAACCTTTGCCATATTTTTGTGACAATCAGAACCTTCATACATTGAAAATATTTGGACATATGCAGAACCCATAAGACCTTTAATAATTTTGAAATTTTATAAAACCAGCCTTATCGCCCTTGTCCCAATTTTTTCAAAACTGTCAAAAAAGCCAGGATTCTTGTTTACCATATTTACAGTATATATTCTCAATATAAAAAACAAGAGACTTTGACCAAAACATTGATGTATTACCTGATTTTTTACCATTTTCTCAGAACCTTGGAATCCCATAAATTATGTAATCAAGATCAGAATCAATGGCAAAAAGAAATGGAAATGGAAATTTCACATAGATGAACTTCAAAAAAAGTTAAATAGATTTAACAGAATGCTATGTAAAATGTGTTTCTTTGTTGATTAACCTACTATTAAAAATATCTATTTCTCTATTTTCTCTTTTCACTTGAATTACTATTGTCAAATCTGGGGGCAAACAGGATAGTATCATATAAATAAAATACTTTCAGTTCAACGTCAATCTATTTACATTGTAAACTTTCAACCCTTTAGATCTGATACTTTGGAATCATTTACAGAACTAAAAGTTCCCTTATTTCATCTATGGTAAAAAGAGCTAATCTTCTTTTCATGTTCAATTCTATCAACAAGAATCTTCCATCTTCAATTTCAAATTTCTTTACTCAAACTAATAACCATTTAACAAGAAATTTTGATAACAGGAAACTTTATGTTCCATCCCATACAACGCAAAAGTATGGTAAGCATTCTATCATTTATCAATGCATCCATGATTCGAATAAATCTCTTGTTTCTTTTGTAAATGAATTTGAAAATTTAAGAATTTTAACTACAACTCCCTTCTTTCTCCATTTAAAAGGTATCAATTCAAAAAATTGTCATTAATGTATCTGTTTAATCCTTAATCTTTGTTATTATTTTTTTTCTGACAAATATTCTCTTCTTTTTTTCTCTCCATTTACTTTGAATGGTTATTTCTATTAACACTTTTTTTATTTATAAATTTAAATATAATATTTTTATTTTATAGGATTGTTTTGGATAATGAATTATTTTTGCAGGTTTTTCAAGGTACTTAAGGACATTCTTAAAGACTCACTAAAATTTAATTTTTCTGACTTTAATCTATCTAATAAGTTTTAAGAGCAATATTTCCAGCTCAGAGCTATCATTGGGATTATCTAAGGATAGAAAAGGCCTATTTTTACCTGTGGAGATTACCAAAAGAAAATTAGTAGGGTAGAAATAGCCCTCCTTCGCAATTTCCTCTCAGACACCTTAGAATTACATAAATTAGTCACAACTTTTAAATGTATATTATTACCCAAAGAGTTGATTTTTTACCTGAATTATGGTTAAAAAAAAGTTCTGCACCTTCAGAAAATTTCACTGATTCCTTTCACTGATTCAGCAGTTAATCTCACATTCTCATCAGATATCTTCTTAACTTCAAACTTTTATTCAACAAGCTCAGAAACTAACTTTTTGAAAAGAATTTGTACTATTTAATCTCTTCTCTACCCTCTTTCCTTCCCTCCCCTCTCCTCCCATCGTCCGCTCCCCAGCACAGCCCACCATGAAAATTTAACTCACTATTCCTAGATAAGAATGGCTCTAACAGCTATTTCTGACGTCTTTCAATCCATTTTGATAACCGGTAAACACATATTAGCAAGCACTAATATGCAAGTCCTACTATTTTTGTTTTTAAATTATGCAGGGCTGCAAATAAGCCTTAGTCAATGTCTCATAAGATTAGTGGTTTGTCCATTTCAAATCGTTTTCTCTTGGACATCATGTCTGGTAAAGATATAAGACCGGAGAACTCATTTAAAACATAAACAAATATCACATAAATAAAACATTTAACTCCTACCTTTTAAGAAAATAAATTATAAATTATTTAATAACATAAACACAAGATGACATGTGCAACGTGATTTATTTTAACCAAGATATACGAAAATATTTTCTACAAATAAAATAGTGGGAAGCGTGACTTATCATTAGTATAAACAGCTTTTTTTAAGGCTTGTTTACATTAACTTCACCCATTGTCGACAGCTTAAATGCACATAGTTATCAATTAAAAGTAAACTTTCTTCTTGATCATTAGTTATTTCTTTAACAATAGATACTACAGAGGATATGAATGGAAAAATAGTGATATAATAGAATAAAGACAAAAAAATAAAAATAAATTTGTTATATTCTAACATTATTCCAATTATTTCTGTGAATTGTTTCTATGACAGAGTATTTAGTTCTCTCCCATAGGTCTCTTTTAAATTTTGTTATTTTTCTATTGTTGTTTTTTTTTTTCTTCACCGATCCTTAGCTTTAAAATTACTACCTATTTGAAAATACGATTAAATTTTTTACAAAGTGCAAAGTGAGAATAAAATCTTAAATATTTATTTGTCGATTATAAATAAGTGTTTTGAGTGCTTTCTTTCTGAAGAAATAGGAACTAGATAATGCAGATCTGCAATTTCATATCAATCTTTTTTATTTCACCAATAAGGTGCTTTATAATTTTTCACGGTAAATACGCAATCGCATCTTTTTACTGGCGCCTTGTGTTTTGTTATATTACCATTGTTCTCCATCATTTCAATCATATGCATAGCTATCTTTTTGTACCAACGAAGCGTTTTCTTAAACCTTTGTGTGCCATTTCGGGAACATATGGTAATTTTAATGTAATAAAAATATTCCACTCTCAGAATATTTCAGTTTTTGTGCGCTTTCACTTTGAAGGGAATTCTCGACCAGTAAACAACTTCTAATGGACTGGAGACCAATTTTATTGAGTTCTCCATAAAATTTTGTTTCGGAACAGTTCGGTTGATTTAGAAATGGTTCAGCTGCTCAGACAATTTCAAAACAATGAGGAAAAAAATGGAGAAAAAAAGGAAAAACATTCACTGTCAACATCATTTTCATGTGAATTAAATAGAAATGATGGTGAAATAACCTTCCAAGAAGACAGTGATGTTGATTTGAACTGAGAAGAGGATATCCTTAGTAATTTAGTCAGATTTTTGTGGCTTTTCAGACTCTGAAAATGAGGAAAATGAAAATGTTGTTTTTTCTTCAGATGATAATGTTTGTTCTGCTCCATTTTTTAAAATATCTAAAATCATCCCTCCTAATTTTGATATTAACAAACGGGTAACTGCGGATACTTTTCTAGAGGATAATATGCATCCTTTATCAATATTTACAGCCTTGCCAGTAAAAGCTTGCAAAATACTGAGATTGAATTGTTTTAAAATTTTTCTTTTATGTCAAGGATAACAAAAGTTGAAAAGTGATGTGATGAGACTAAATCTGGTCTGTAATAATTTCCGGATTGGTGAAGAATGTAAGGAGATATCATAAAGATTAAATTTTCAAAATGATGAAAATCTACAAAAAATAAATTTTACCACTAAAAAATCAGATAGCAGTACAAAAAACATTAAATCAAATAAAAAGGCGCATTACAAGTTAGTGAAAAATTAATGTCATGAAAGTTTGCTTTATGCACTAGTGCATTGGGGGAGACTAAACTTCAGTTTTTGTGGAAATTTTTTTTTCCTAGTGGAAACAGTGAGAACCAGGGGAGGTACCTGAGGTAGTGTTACTACTAGAATACGGAGCGAATTTAAAGTTATTTCCTCTGTTAGGCAGTAAATGACTGCTACTAGCTTCAAGACTATATCAAGTCTGCTGTTCAACACTGGAGAAAGGTGGAAAAAGTTATAATCTTGTAACTAAGAAATGTTATGACGAAGTTTCTAAAATCTGTCAGCATGTTTGGTAGTTAAAAAGAAAAATGACATGGCAACTTTTTTCCCATTGAATGATGTTTTGTTAAACATTTCTGTTTTTTCACATAGAATTCTCAAGGCAGTCAATAAGCCAATATAATATCCTTTCTCATTTGCACATTGCTTCATATAGAATTTCATGAAAATTTGAGACTGAAAATCTCGCATTTACCTTTGTATAACATCAAAACAACAGGGAATAGGAGGATACCATTCTACTGCCAAATCATAAGCTTATAAAATATAACCGGTTTGAAATTGAGATAGAAATGTAAAAAGAAGGTGTGATTAGAGTTGGAACTTATTCATCGTTGAAAACTCTAATAGTGTTTTTACCAAGGAATAATGGGCAACATTAATTGGACTACTTATAAATGTAGGAATATAGAAATATGAAGAAAATCTATGACAGAAAGTCCTTGGAAGATTGGCAGTTAGATAGTTGGAAGTGGCCTTAGAATTCAATCTTAAGTACCTTGTCCATCCTACTCATGCAAAACCAGACGGTAAATCGCAATTGTTGATGATAAGCATTTGTTTTGCAAAAATTTAAGTATTTTTTTAAGTTTAAGTTGATTTTAATATTACAGGGGTAATTGAATTGCATGATTTGAAATGAAATAAGGAGATCTTTAATTTACTATGTCAGTTTGCTGAGAAAGTGGAAGTTTCTTGTCTCGGGCTTTTTTTTTTTTTTTTTTTTTTTTTGCATGAAGTAAGAAAGCTGACTTTTATAACAATTAAAAGCTTTAGAGCAATGGGGACTTACACATTAAAAAATTTAAAAAAATGGCTTTGATGTAGATGCCTCATACACAAACCTAACTTCATTCCTCTTGTTTTGTCATATCAAGTTCCTGAATATTAAAGAGCAAATTTAGTTAATCTTCAGAGACTTCCATTAGTTTGTAATAAAAAAATTCCACATAAATAAGGTTTATCCTAGCACCCAATGCTAGACTTGATTTAAATTAAGATTTAGGGTGTTTTTAGAATATGTTCATGGCTGAAACCACTGTTGCATATTACATGTTTATGATCAAAGTTAGATAAAAATTTTATTTAAAGTTGATTATTCCAAAACTATAGAAATTAGTTCTGATTATTAGATTATTGAAAATTTCTGTACTTTTGAAGCTTTAGATGTTTTCAGCAATTTCATTTTTTTTTTATGCAATTGCAAAAATTTCTAAAGAAAAGGTATATTCATAAATAACATAATTAAGTAGAAGCTGCAAGAAATACCAAGAATAAAAATTTAGTTAATAAATTATCCACTTGAAAGAAATTTTCCAAGCCTCTCCCCTGCTAAATTTGCAGTAAATATTTTTTCACTGTTTGATTTCATTGTAAATATTATCAGATTATCTTCTCCACAGGAATTTCACACATTTTCAAAATTTTAAACCTACATAAATAAAGGGGTTCAAACTCAGAAGTGATAGTAACAGTAAAATTGAAAGAAAAAAATATCACTGTTATGATGTGCTTTGGTTGACATATGACTGCCTCTTCAGATTTATCAAATGGCATTCAAAAATTGTTAGTTTCATTATTCCTATTCAAATAAATGTTAAGGAGAGGATACTTGTGAAATTGTTATTATAACTTTAATTCTAGTCATAGCAAAGGAAATTCCAATTAAGGTTTTACCTTGAACTTTTAATTTTAAAATGTGATGCTAAATACTGTATTCTCTGATATGTAATAGAGTACGATACAAAACAGCATCATAGAATAAACTGCTATCTTGCCACAAATAACATGTTAGATCGTTTGTTTATTTGGCCGTTAGATTGCACATTTTTTATATTTAGACAATTTCTCAAATAATGTATAAATAATAAAAATTTTCGTTTGTCCAGATAAAAAAAATGTTTTCGGTGTCTTCAAAGTACTGCAGTGTGGGCATGCAGATGTGTTTAAGGTTAATATGCTCTGTCATGCGTGAAAAATAACATAATCTTCCAAGGTAGAATATAAATTCTTGTCAAATGGTAGCAGTAAACCTAAACACCCTACTTATGAGGTGTGGGTTTACTAAAAGATTGATACAATGAACTACCAAAATTTTAGTGATGAAACGAAACATCGCATCTATGTATATTTTTCTGTGATCTGCTGTTGTTGTACTTGGTGTTGTTTTCTTTTTTATTGGCCAATTTTTTTATCAGTGCTAAATTTTGTTTTATTGCATTGCAATGTGTTAAATATTTTAATTCTTTTATTACATATCATATATTACATATTATAGAATGATTTACATATAAAAAATGTGTTGGTCTATATTAGTGTTTATTAATATATAATATTCATATACAACTATGTAAGCGTTACCAACGTTAAATAAATGAATGAATGAAAATACCTTTGAATACTTTTTACTAAAAGGTAGACTTCATGAAGACTTCTTAATTTTTAAGAAAATCATTGAGGGAGTTTGAAATGATAGGGGGAAAATGTGCTTTAAAAACTTTTTTTATTAAATTGTCAAATTTTGTTTGTTTTAACAATTCTTTTTGTTCCAACTGGTATTGCAGTGAAGCTTTGATTTAATAAAATCTTCCTAAGGTGTAAACCATTTTAACTAAATTAACCTGGAAGGCTATATATCAATTCTAATTTCTTTTTTTGATACTTTGAAATAATTTTATTTTTAGCTGTGAATTTTTAATGGCCATATTTTCTAATTTATAATTAATTTTCTAAATATAGAATACTGATAGAAAATTCCAAACAAATGATCTTACCTTGCATTACACTGTCTGTCGTATTTTCCTATTAAAAGTCAATTGGAGTCATATTAGTCTGCGAGTGAGAGCTATGTGATTTTCTTTTCAAAATTATTAGCAAATTACTACTGTATAATGTCGTTTTGTTCACCTATTTTTTTTTTCTCAGTTTTGTATTTGAAATGGTTTAAAATTATGAGTAAAGTCGATTATGCTGAAATTTTTTTGATGTTAGCAAGGAAAAATTTTCCAAATTTTAGGATTGAAAATAACATAGATTTTTTCAGATTCTCGACTGAGCTATGATTATCTGATATTCAAAAAATTCTCATTCTGGGCCTGGAAATTACATATTTTAATTTTCTTTGGTATTTACACTTTAGATTGCTGGAATTTTATGTAATTTTTTAGAATAACATAAATAAGCTGTTTGAAATTTTGAAATTTTTTTTTTTTTGTAATATTTTGAATGTTTTGATATGCAGATAGGTAATATATTGGAAAATTAAAGTTCATCAGGTGACATGGGCATATTTCATGTTACACCACTTCTGAAGCCAGAAGACTTGGTGTTTTCTTTACTGCTTTTCAAGATTTTTCCTTAAGATTTCTCACTCTTATTTGTTATGAAATTTTCAGTTAATTATATATTATCTATTTGGTGTATTTTACTTATTTCTAATCTAAACATCTTTTCTTTTTGGTTTTTTTTAATGATTCTAACATCAAAAAGAAAACATAGATAATTTTCTTTGCATTTGTTTGGTTGTGTTTATAGATTATAATTAGTTCATAGTTTGTTAGAATTTGAAAATTACTTATTTTTTCTTTTCTTTTTTTTTTAGACTAGTGTCCATTACATCATAAATAATGCCTTCCGAAGCCTCAAAGAAACGAAAAGAAAAAAAGAAGGCTGCTGCTGGTCGTGGAAAGCCAGCTGCAAAAAACACTACAAACGCTGTCAATGGAGCAACAAACGGACATGTCGATATAAGCACAGAATTTGAAAATATGAAGTTAAAAAATTTGTCGGTAGCTGCGGCCCTACTCTCTCATCCTGATTCACGTGACTTACATTGGGGACAGATTTCCCTAAGGTATCATGGTGTAGAGCTCCTAACTGATGCTAAAGTTGAGTTGAATTGTGGGAGGAGATATGGACTTTTAGGTGCTAATGGATGTGGTAGGTTCTAATTATTTAACATTAACCACATTAGCCAAGATTCAATGCCTGTAAAAAATCAGGCTTTGCTCTATGTTCCTCCTAATGGTCAAATTTTCAATTTAATAAAAGAAAAAAACAATTTCTGTAATTAACTTGATAACCTATGATTCCAAAATTATGACAGAAACCTAAAGCATGAATTTACTTCATCAATTCTTTATTTTCATATAAAAAATTTTATTGTCTTATAAAGCATCTCCAGAATGTCATTTATTGTACTAGGCTCATCAGTTACATGGTAGAAAATGATTCTAATTTAAATGTTAGTAATTTCGGGGGAGAAAGGGGAGGGGATACTAAATATACTAAATATTTTTAAGAATAATGAGGATTGTTAATATAAGAAATTACTGAAAAATGGTTTTTACCCAATCAGCAAGGTTTTTTTTTTTTTTTAGTTATAACTATGTTCATCATAATCATTCAACAATTAGGATTATTTTTCAGGCAAATCAACTTTCATGACAGCCATTGCACATAGAGAACTTCCAATCCCAGAACATTTTAGTATCTATCATCTAACCAATGAAATTGATGCAAGTGATAAAACTGCCTTGGAATGTGTCATGGAGATGAACGAAGAAAAAATTCGTCTTGAAAAAGAGGCTGATGAGTTGTCCACACGACAAGAGGATGAAATGGCAAGTGAAAGGTGTGTCATCAGAATATTCAAAATGTCATTCATTCTTTAAGTTTCTAAGGTTAAGATTCTTGTATGTCCAGAAAATCTTTGATTCTTCATAAAATTTCATAAAAATCTACATTACCTGAAAAATTTTATCTGTTAAAAATTTATTTTCCATTACACCTCCTCACAGTTCCGATATTTTGCATTTTTAATCGTGTGCGCGTCCTCGGTTAGCATACAGGCATTACTTCATTTGTTAAAGTATCTTCTGCGCAGAATCACATGAAAATGTAGTATTTTTGTAAAAAACAAGGAAAGTCTCATTATTTAATCTTTCTTAACAGTTTTAGGTTGTTTGTACCATGAAACCTATAAGTTTAAAAAGAAAACAATCAAGTAGTTGTACTGTATTTGACTGTAATAATAGCCAATACAATCTTGAGGTTTGGCGCGACGGTTTTTGTTAGATACACATAGTTTTAAGAAGTTGTTTGATCTGCACATGTGCAGAACCTTATAAGTAAGTATGTATGTTTTTATTGAATTAGATATATATCTAGTATACTTAGTGAGATTTTGTAAATGGCTTTTAGGTTTTGAGCTACATAATACATGGAAATAAAGGAGAGGCTTGTCATATTCAAAAGAAAAGTTTAGTTCTCAGCGACGTGTTCAGGCCGATTTTGACACCGGTATACTGGTTTGGGTGCCCAAACTAATCCACCCATACCCAAGCTTGCCTGTTGTTTGAATATACATATAATTGTCATAATGAGTAATTTTGAAAGACTGTATTATAACCCACAACAACATAATATTGTTAAATTTATTAAACAACCTTATCTTGATTTAATAACAAATTGATTTTCTTCTTGAAGAAAATCATACTTCCGAGAAATGAGCGTTAATTTAAAAAATAATTATATGCAATGGAAAGATAAACAATAGAACTACAATAAAATTTAAAGTAAACCTGCGGAGGAGAGCGAATTATTCAATGATATTAAAATTAAAAACGAAACAAAGATGTACAAATGTACAAATATATTACACTTTTAAGTAGGTTTAAAGCAATCTTATAAATCAAAAGAAAAAAAAAACACTGTGGTGTGGAAGTTTAAGTTGATCTATCAAGCATATCTAGCTAAATAAGATTATTATAACATAATAAATAAATTTTTTTTTTTATTATTAAGTCGCTTTTATTATTAACGATCCCACAGCTGCTATCCCAACTAACATTTTAAATATTACAGTTTAAGCAGCATGCATATAAATTATACATCAAAATAACAAAGTTATAGTACAATTTTTGAGATTTTAACAGGACTAGTAATTCATGAATAAATACCGATTAGGTTAAAAAACCTTGTAGTTTTTAAGAAACAAAGTAAATTTTTTTATTCATTTTGCAGTAACGTCTTTATTTTTAAAAATGCAGTTTTGTTTTTGCAAGGTTATTATTATTTTTTTTTTTTTTTAAGTTTTTTCGTCTTTATTCCTCCCACAAAATATATTTTATGGAATGAAAGCAAGGTTTATTTTTTCTACTCATTTGTCTAAGGTTTGTAGTTGTTTCTTACTTATAGTATAGATCTTAATGTAAAAACAAGTATTTAAATAAAGAGCGCACCTTTTTTATGTAGCTTTAAAACAAAATTTATATTTTTTAATTTTTATCAATTTTGCTGAAAAGAGGGTCAGTCAAATCTGCAAATTGGTCTCGCCTGGTGATTTAAACATCGAATTTTGGTCAAATTTTGTTAAGAATGAAGTAAAAAAAATCTGTTGTTGATAGTATGGAGATTGTCGCGTGTATCCATTTATACATAATAATATAATCTATGAAAAAGATTATCTTAAAAAAAGATTTTTCAAACAATAAAATTATCGACCCATAAACTCTTATGCAATTCTTCCAAGAACATGAAGATTAACTTTAAGCTACAAATTAATTGGGCGAAGGGAAAAAAAAACTTAAATTTTATATAAATTTAAAAAAAAGAAGAAGAACGTTACGTGATTGAGCTTTATTATAACAGTAAAAGTTGAATATTTTTTTATTTAAATAAAAAGTGAAGGTATTTATTCTTTATATATTTACGTTTAGTTGACTTTAAATCTCAGTCTGGTTAAAGTAAAGTTCATAAAAAAGATTCAGATAATTGTTTTTGGTTATATTGAGATTATTTGTGTTTCCATCTTTAAAGAATCCTGAACAAAAACATGGCAAAAGTTATTAGTCATCAAAACCCAACATAAAAATATTGTAAGTGGGGGCCTACCACAAAATATGTTCCATTCATTTTGTTGATGGTGAACTGTCAATAGAGAACCCATATCCAGTTAATAATTTTTGCTATCATGCATCTCATAAATTAAAAAAGATTTTATCTACAACATCTCACTGTAAATTAAAATTGAGCAAAAATGCATCAAAAGTAAATAAGAAATTAGATTTAAATTATGGAACTTTATCTTCTTGTACTTCAATACCCACTTCTTCATCATCTACTTCATCATAGAATGGTACTGACAACATAGTTACCAAACAACACATTTTCCTGGTATTCCTACTTTTTTATCTTTGTCGTTGAATGTTACTAACAGTATAGTTGCAAAACCACATATTTCTACTGATATTTTCACTCCCTTCCTTGTCTTTGTCATTGAATGTTACTAACAGTAAAATCAACAACCTTCAATGGCGTTCAACAGTTAACGTTTCTTTTGATGTTTCTACTCCTTCCTCTTTGTTGTTGAATGTTATTGAAAACAAAATCAACAAGCAATTTATTTATATTAATGATGATGGTTTGAGAATTAATTTAACATTAAATTTTACTTCCGATTCATTTACTTTTAGGTCACCAAGTTTAACAACTATTGTTGAGTCATAAGATGAAAGTTTTGAGATTTTACTGTTAATAATCAATTCCCACAAGACCTATAAGACATAAGTTCACTACAATCTCAAAATTCTTCTCTCAGAGGCTAATCTAATTCCATTTTGACAGCAAAGATCGTATTAATTTATTTGGATTCTGTATCATTACCTTTACCTTTTTTATATTCACTTTTATTCACATTTTATTTTTTATAGCTATCTTTTAAAAATATAGTGTAAATAAATAGATTCATTATAAAATTGTTGTCATGTCTTCCTTTACTTTGTTGGAAACATTGTTCTTTTCTTAAAAAAAAATTTCAATGCCTTTCTTTATAAAAACATGCTCTCGTTTCTTTGTTTATGTTTCACAAAAATCTGTAATACTCTATTAAGAACTGTTGTTGGAGAGTGTAAAACCTAACTTGAAAATCTGTGTGGTTGTTATTGTTTTCAACTGCTAATCAATCAGATGTTTTAAAAATTAAACTTTTGTTTATTCAAAACAGCATTTTTTTTTCAACATGCAACTAAATTAACTATGATTTTTGTTGTTTTTTTTACAAAAGTATTGTACAGTGTATTGCATAGATTCAGATAGGTTCACTATTTTTTCCTGAACAGAACAAGCTGGGGAACGTTCAAATGGTGAACTCCAAACACCAGTACTGAGCTGCAACTCAAATGCTGCATTTGTCAGTCTTAACTTTTGCTTGTCTGCTATGGCCAAAATATTTTTTTCAAATATTGTATACATTTCTTCAAAACAATATTTCAGCCCACCAAAATATTCTTCAAACTATTTTAAAACAAATTCATTCAACAAGTATAATTTTGTCATAGTTTCTCAAAAAATTGTTAAAAATAATGTTGAAAAAAAATTCGTTTGGATAATTAAAGCATTGGCTTTAAGGTTAATTGTGTACTCGTAATATTGAGCAAAATATGAGCCAATTCTTATCATGACTTTAAATATCAGTTGTTGATATAAAGATGTAGAAATGATTTTATCTTGTTTAAAACCCACAACATAATCTTTTTAATTTTAATGTTCTTTATTCGCCATGAGTTTGAATATGTTTATATACTTGCAGTATTTAAAAGATCAAATGAAACGTAAAAATTTACATATATGGCGGGAAGTTTCTAAATATCTTTCTAAACAAGGTTGTTTAAAAGATAATCGTTTTTTTTTTTTTTTTTTTTTTTTTTAATTCGTTTTTATTATTAAGAATCCCATTTACTGGGATTATCATAACTAATATTACAACATTAAATATATTAAAATATAATGAATTAGGGCCAGTAAATTATATACATCAAAATATGAATTATTTAAAAATAACAGTTATTATATTGAAGTTTTGTGGTTTTAACAGGAAAGTTAGTCCATGAATAATTAACGACTAGGTTATAAATTGAAGTAAACTTAGCAGTTGTTAAGAAACAAAGGAAATCGTAGACAAAATAAATTTTTTATTCATTTTACAGTAACGTCAGTATTCTCCAAAAGAGGCATTTTCAGTACGAATAACTTTGTTCATTTATCTTTATCCATGATTTTTTTGGTGGATTTAATCACACCAGTACTTCAGTCTTCTGAAACAAGTCTTCTTTTCTTTTCTTTTTTTTTTTCGTTTGTGGTTCGACATTTAAATAAATTTTTTTTAGAACTAAATAAAGAACGATCGTTTTGTCATTTTGTTGTTTATTTACTTAGATTCTAATAACAAGGTTATTCCCACGAGTTATGATAACTGCTCCAGTGCAAGCAGATACTTTAACATGATATGATTGATCATATTGGGTGCGTATAATGCAGAATGTGGACAGACTTATATTTGGATTCTGTAAACTACACAACAAGAACTACAATATATAGTATAACTATAATACATTATATGGTATATTAAAATGATAGGTTTAACGTCTTGTGGGTATTTAACAAACGTTAACAAACATTTTACAAGAAAAAAAATATACATAGATTAAAATTGTAACTTAAAAAATGTGTCTACGATGTCGTACTCCTCAAAGAAAACTAGCGTAAGACAGCAAGAACGCTTGTACGC
>JAUZNK010070012.1:0-14112 GCA_035046665.1 Euphysa ruthae
CTGCAATTTAAGACGATCTTTACGCAGTGACGTCAATCTTTTGTGTCCCATAAGTTAAGTTTAAACTTATTTTGGTGTTTGCATTTTGTTGAAATTTCTACATTCGTTTAGTAAATTGCGTATAAAAAATTATCTCAAAATTTTCATTTAGACATAGATTGCAGGACTTCGCAGTTCGGTTGTACGATTTTCACTTTTTAATACTTCACATTTGATTGTATAATTTATAAATTTTGATTGTGTCCTTTAATCGTATAATGATTGTATAATATTCGCAAAGTTTTTAATACAAATCACTTATAAATTACAACAGATTGTAACACGAATTTTGCACATTTCCTTGATATAACTGCAAATTTCGAAACTCTGCGTATAAACCAGACTTGAAACATGACAGAGAAATTCTATAAGGCGGATCTTCATTAAACGAAAATTGTTCGAGTTTTGTCAGCGATCACTTCTGAGCATGCGCAATAGTTACCTTTTTTAAATCCTACTCAATAACAGCTGTTCACAGCGAAAGCTGAAGAAGTTCAAGCAAGCTTAACTCTTTGAGAGAACGTTAGATAATTTTAATTAAATTATTTTGACAGGTAACAAATTAAAAAATGAAAACAAGTAAGTTTTGCAATTTATTTTTTAAGGAAGGAAAAAAAGTGAAGAAAGTTAAGAAATATAAGCAAATTTTTATTAAATATGAATAATCAAATAAATATCCAATATATGGATCCTCGCCTTTTTCGTTATTTATTAACTCAACAGCAACAACAACACGAAACACAAGAAAAACAATTATTGATACAACAAGAAGAAACCATTGGTAATAATATGTATGAAGACCAAACATAAGAATCCGATGTTTCAGCAGAATTTAATCCTGAAGAAAGTCAGCAACCCAACAGTTTTGATGCTGCTCAATTTGAATAAGATTTAGTTGAAGAAATGCACACTTATCAATGTCTTTAGGATACGAAATGTCACTCGTTTAGAGAACTACATATAAAACAGCAATCATAGAAAATTATTTCTAATAAGCTTGGTAAAAATGGTAAAACGTATTATTTATTATCTATAAAACATGTTATTAAGCTAGAAATTTTTAGCTAGAATACAGACACTAACAATTATAATTGCACACGCAGTAATTTTTATGTAAAATATATTTCATGCACAAAAAGGAAGGCAATATAACGCGGCTGAAATTTTTAAGTAATGACAATGTATTAATAATAATATCAAGCCACTCGTTTTTAAATGATGAAGAATTTAAATAGCTAAAAATAAATAAAATAATTAAATGGTAAAAAGTACATCCCATATTGCATCACTCGTTTCTTTAATGAATCCACCTACTGTTTTAGAGCTCATTCGATAGTTCATGCCTATAATTGTTTGTGAGCCTCCTGAAACCAAATACCGAAGAGTAACACAAAGTCTTTCATCTGCACTAATGGGAGTACGAAACCTTGAATATTTGATTATCGCTGGTGCAATCGTTCGAAAATATCTGGAAAATAATTCATTGTCATAGAGCCGTAAATCTTTAATTAGTAGCTCAAATTCACCTTTTTGCTGTCGTTCGGTATAAATCAGCCTCATATTTTGCTTGTCTTTTCTTTCTCTTTTTTAACAGTGACATTAATAATATTTTAGTGTTTTCTTCAATTCTTGTTTATATTATTTATGAATTTGATTTTAAATTCTTGGAGCTTTTTTTTATAATAGAGATAGAAATATTTTAATTGCTAATGATCGCTAATTTTCGTTTAATGGAGATTTGCCTTTAAATAAACAAAAATTCAAACCTCCCTCCAAGCATCATAAAGCAACTCCCACTGTCAACCTAACAGCGAATGTCAAACTTATCTTAAAATGAAAACATTTTTCAAGAAAGTATAGCTCCATATAACGAAGCACTTAAAAATTCTGGACACGATATAAAGCTAAAGTATAATAACACTCCTAAACAGTAGCAATCACCAAGATCAAGAAAACGAAACATTATTTGGTACAATTCCCCTCCACACACAAGTTTCACAAGATATTCAACAAAACACAGTCAAAATTAGCTACAGCCACTTGCCAAACATAACGTCATTCATCAACTCACACAACAAAACTATTCTAAAAAATAATAACTCAGAAACAAATGAAAAACTCTGCAACTACAATAACAAAACAAATTGTCCACCAAACAACCACTGTCTCGTAAAAAGCATAATATACAAAACCACCCTTAATCCAAACCCAATTAACGACGAAAAGGCTTATATCGGTCTGTGCGACACATCCTTTAAACTTAGATTCTCAAACCATCGCTCTTTCAAAAACCAAATACATAGAAACAAAACTGAACTGTTCATGGAGTATGGAAGTTAAAAGAAGCAGAAAAAAAAATTGTGCAATCCAAACACATTCTCTCAACACGTTAAAAATATATTTAAAACTGCAAATAATAAAGTTAGTCAAGTGTTCCTTATGAATAGAAGCATGAGATCCATAATAAATGCTTATATTCTTCCCTATTTTGCATACTGTTCCCTTATCTGGATGCTTTGCTACAAAAAAAAATACCAGTAAATTAAACGGAGTTCATAAAAGAGCACTTAAAGATATTCAAGAACAGTTCTCTCAGAATTTTGAGGGGTTACTTCAAGCTGGAAAAACTGTTAAGATTCATACTAAACACCTGCGGATTCTAATTACTGAGACCTTTAAATCACTTAATAATAAGAATCCCAAAATAGTCTGTTATTTGTTTGAACTGAAAGACAGACCTTAAAATTTAAGAGGACAAATGCTTTTACAAATTCCTCCGGCAAAAACTATAAAATGTGGCACCTATTCTCTTATATTTAAAGCTAGTATACTCTGGAAACTGCTTTCAAATGAGTATAAATCGGAAAGTACAGTTGAAAGATTTAAATCAAGTACTAAGAAATGGTCAGGGAACATATGCAAGTGTACTATCTGTAAGTAACATTAAAACGAGACTTTTTTTATATACATAAAATTATATTACTCTGTAGCAAATTATTCTTTGAAAGTCTAGGATATGATTGTTTTAACTATATTTATAATATACATATATATATTTAACATTGTTTTATATTAGTCTTTGTATATAAATATTTTGTATAACAATATTTGACCAACACTAAATAAAATATTACATAACATAACACCAACATTATATTCACTTAGAACAAAGGTTCTTTCACATTGCGGCTATTCATATCGCACTCAAAAAAATGTCTAGGAAAATGACAGCTTCATATTCCGGTTCGACATAATACTCGTATTATCTCCGATAGTTTTAACAATATAAGTTTCTTTATGGTCACACATAATACATTTTAAATAGTAAACCACATTACTCGAGCGGCAGGTAATGTGTGATCGGATTTCCCATTGGACATTTGAAACCGATCTACTGCGTTTAAAAATATTGCGCATATCTTGTATCTTAAGTGTAAAAGTTTAATTAAACCATTCAGGATGTGTAGGGGCGTATCTGGAAGCATGAAATTCGTTCTCGTTAAGTGACTTAAAAGATTTTTAGGCTGGTATTGAGATAATATGACACTGCTAAATTATCAAATACTTTTCTTAAATGATCGGATTGCATACTATTCTATTTGTATCTAAGTTTACTATCAAACATTTTGTTACCCGTATTTTCATGAAAGGTTGTCACAAAAGGAATTTTATTTACCATATTTGGTTGTGGTGCAGGACCCTGGAATTTTGCATTATGAAATGCTTTATCTATTACCATATTAGGATATTTGCATAATTTTAGCCAATTTTTAAAAACTTTTATGCGCATTTATACCTTTTCTGGTTTACGAATTCGAGAGCTTCTAAAATAAATCCATCTGAAAAACAACTTGGAATTATATCACGTTTTTCGTTTATCCAATATTTAATTGCGTTTAAACCAGTTTTGATTGGAATAGAAGTGTACAAACTGTAGATAATAATTTTATTAAATAGAAAACATAAAATATTTAAGAATGATAAAAAGAGTTATAAAATTTTAATGATACGTTCTGTAGCCAATACGATATTATCAAATCTTGACGATTACAAATATTTTTACTTAACCTAGCTACTTTAAGAATGTGGCCCTGTTTTGGGTAACAGCTACATTATTACTTAGTATAAGCCCCGTTTTGAGCTACTCAAACACAAAAGTTTAAACTGGGCCATACCATAACTTTAATGATCTTTAACAACACTCAATTTGCCTAACCTGAAATACAGTAAAAAATTATAAATTCTTCATCGCATATTTTTAATTTTTTTGTTTTAGATGCATGTAGCAGAAACAGGTTAAGCAGAAGTATGAACGCAAGAGTATTACAAGCGAATTTAGAGGGTATAAGTGATTAATTGTTATGTGGACCAAATGCTTTGTGCCATTTCAACGAAGGCGATATGTTCTTTCATAATTCAGAAGAAGATGAAGATTACCGCACTGAGGGATCTGAATTGAAACATTTCTCAACCGATGGCTATATTTCGATTAAAAAATGCATAAAAGAATGTTGGAAAAAAAGCATCAATGAAAAACTTACATTGCCTGTCACAGAAGTAATTGTGCTTGATGATGTCGGAGAATATGTTGAAAAACGAAAAACTACCGTTCTCAATGAAGGAAGCGTGAATGCTGCAGAGACAAGTGCTGAAGATATATCAATTTCAAAGGTTTTAAATGCAGTATCTCTGCAGTTAAATGACGAAAAACTGACACTTTATGTCAATAAATCTATTGTTGAGGAGACTACTGAGGACGTTCTCCCATTTCCTGTCATTGTTGTTTTTACAATGTCAAGGATTAAACCGATTGCAATTGAAACAAAAAATAGTAGTGAATGTAGTGCATCTGATATAAAATCTGGCATAGCTAAAATGCTCTATAATGTCTTTGGTAGAGCAGACAAGTTAATATGGTTTGATAAACACCATACACCATAAGCAAAGAAGCTAGACAGTTCAAGAATGGTTTGCAGTGAACTAGTCAAAGAATTCAAAGAACAAGTCAACTCAACACTAGAAAACATCAACAAAAACACCAAATATTTTGAACTAGATCCTCTAAAGGAGCATGCTAAACTACCAACACATAAAGACTTGATCGATAAAAGTTAATATAAAATACGCCACCATTGTAAAAAACTTATAAAATTTTGGAAGTCTTAAAAACAATGTTAGTACACTTTAACGACGCCATATTTTATTGTATTATATAAATAGGTATTTTGCAAAATAAAACTTTGACTCTATGTAGCTACAATTAATATTTGCAATTTTATTTTTGCAACAATAGCCATATAGCTTAGTACTTGTTTCCTGGAAATAGGGCTGGAATCGGTTTTTGTTACAAGACTATGTAAATAGGGTAAGCTCATATAAATAGATAGACTTTTAAATTGCTAACAGAATTGCTTTATATTTTTGTAACCCAATGCATGATTTAAGCGATAAAATAGACAAAAATGTGAGGGAATGTTTAAAGTTACTCTCTAGAAGTTTATTTTGCTATGACTTTGCAGCTATTGCAATTTAGTACCTTTTTTAAGTTACAGCTTAGCTGAAAACAAAGCATGACACCAAAAAGTAAAAAAGCAAACAAACGTCGTATTGAAATCGGTATGCAATCAAACTAATTTGAAAGAAAATGGCTACCTTACCTTCTAACATTTCAGCTATAGTTATTTCCTTTAATAAGCAGTATAAAAACCCAAACAAATAAAAAACACGCCATTACAAAAATCAGCTGATTTCTGTCGCAGATTTTTGCATTGTGTAAAAATTGAAACGGTACCTGCAGATAAAACGCGGGTACGCGTTAAAATCCTTTGGGCTGGCCTTAAGTCGCCTGAGCATGCCAAAAATCACGTGCAGTGCGGAATGTGATCAATGTTATCAGCAGCATATGTTGTGAACACGCCCGAACGAAGTTTTGGAGGGCATACTTACCCGTCTCGTTCAAACTATTCACAAACGCTATTGCCCATACGTGCTGACATTGTTAACATTCGTTTAAATTTCACTATTTAAATTTACTAAAGAATGACAGTAAAATTTTGGTACATCTGATAATATAAAAAATGGAGTAATTTCTTCACTGTTTTGAAGAATTTCGTTCTGTAACTTCCATAAAAGCAATACTCTCTATTTTTTGTTGGTTTTTAACATCGTTTTTACTTTGTTTCGAAAATCTCTGGAATTTATTTTTGAAACTAGTTGTGCAACTTTCATGATAACATGCTTCTCTTGCTATCATATTTCCTTTTTCTGATAAATTTGCGAGGTCTCATCTGTAAGGCAGTTTTTCTTACATTTATATCTAGAATAAAAGATTATCCGATGTAGTAACATATCTTCAGCTCCTTTCGGTGATCCAGTTCTCGGTGAAACACCAGGTGAGTCACAAAAGAAACATGTAGGACTAGAGAGAAAACTTTGTGTAGAAAACTTCAATCTTGGTCATAATATATTGGAATTTTGGTAATATTCTATTTGTTGAGAAAGGCCACGAGATTATGAGCGATATTGGTTTTTCTATTCAAAAGTTTTGAGCAGTAAAAGCATTAAACAAACAAATATTAAATCGTCCAAAACAAAAAGATTCCGATCAATTTGCTCAAGCTGATGTGGCTTGTAACTCTGATATAGCTTCCACTCGTATTCACGTTAAGAGGTATATTGGGAAAATACGCGATTGGGGAATTATGAACACTGTGTGGCCCATAAATCAAAGAGTTTTGTTATCCTCAACATGACAAATATTAGCACACAGTAATAGCAAATTTAACAATGTATCGCAGAGAACAAAAAGAGTAAATGTCAAAAAAATTGCCAACAGAATACACGTTTGTTATTTGTAAAAAAATGAGACTCAAAAGACCGAAATCTTAAGAAAATCACAATATTTAAGTTGATACATTTGCATTGAAAATACAACTCTATACGGTCACAATTTGTCATTTTGATAGATAAATCATATATTTAAAGAATTCTCCGAAAAACTTGATAAAAAGTTTATTATTTTATTGGATTATGAAACTTTTTTCAAATTATTTTTCTAGGTGTATGATTCTGAATCGTGTTGTGAATTTGGTGATCCTGATCTAATATTTACTGTTTGTATACCAATAATGCGCGTTGTAAACAAATTATAACAGAGAAACAATCGCATGTTTGAAAGCTAACCCCATTCGAGTATGATTTATTTACCTGGGAAATGTTCCCTTATCTATGAAGCTGTTACTTATTGTTGATAAAAAAACCTCCTAGTAAATAAAGTTTTCTTAAATGTAGACTTAACTATTGAGGTTTCTGATATTGAAAAATGTCTTCCAATATTCAATATCAAAGACAATAAAAAGCCTTCTTCTATTGATGCAAAAAAAAAATGAAAATTGTGACTAACTAATTTGAAAAATGTCTTCCAATTTTGAACACGCAAGACGATGAAAGATCTATTTCATCTTAAATCATAAAAACTACGAAAAATGTTACTAACAATAAAAAAGTATTAGAAAAAATTGATTCATCATTCGTGCATTTGAACGATCATCGGATAGAGTTACAAATCTTAATGACAGTGGTTTTTCTATTAACAGTGATCTTATATGATAGTAGTATCAGATGATGCTGATAGCAACGATATTGAAAAAAAAAAAAACAATAACATTGAAAAACCTTATAAAAAGCCATCAAGCCCGTGTAGGAATATGTAGCAACAACCTTCACTTTGGTGAACACATCTAAAACGGTCACATAAGTATGGTAATGTAAGTATGGTGATGTAAGCATGGTCACGTAAGTATGGTGATGTAAGTATGGTCATGTAAGTATGGTCATATAGTTTTGATTTTTTTGTTTTAGAACTAATATTTTTGCGAAAACTTTTTTTATATTTTAAAATATAATTTTTCAGAAGAAATGTTTATGTTGGTCTCTTGTTTCTTTTCCATAAAACTGCGTGTGTTTTGTAGCCACCTCCTTGAGGTTTGTCGTTCATTATTCTTCAAAATACCCTTTAGCTTCACAGTTTTTAGATTTTCTTTGGCAAGGTTGTAGAACGGCAAAATGGGACGACACACACACAAAATATAAAATTAACTAGTATATAACTCCATAAACTGTAGTCTGAATATCTTTTTGTTTTCATTATAAAGAGCGAATCATGGTTAGAAATAACATTAGAAAGACGCAAAAACGACTGTCTGAACAATCAATGCCGGAAGCTGTTCTTGCTATAAAAAAACAATGAATTGAGTATACGCAAAGCAGATGAGTCATTTGTTGTACCAGAAAATGTGCTTCATAGGAGAAGTAATAACCAGTTGAAAACACTAACAGAAGCAAATGGGCACTTGGACCAAAGAGAGCAGTTTTTAGATATGAAGAAGAAAAAAAAGTTGGTAAAATATATCACAGACATTCTGCCTTTTATAGTCTAACTATCAATGACATTCCTATCCTCTCAGGTGAAGAATTTTTTATGGATTTTTAAGGAGAAATACAAAATTTTCACTTCGCAAACGAATTTACAGTCTTAATCGTGAATCTATATCCAACTACTTCAAAAATTTTTAAAACATTATGGCAGATTAAAATTTTTAGTCCCATAAAATTTATAATTCTGTTGAATCAAAAATCACAACTGTGCATAAGCCATTGTGTTTCTTTGGTTATAAGAGGAGAGAAAGGAGTTATAGAAATTGTTGTGTATTGTACCAATGTAATGGGCAATTATGTGCCACCATTTATGATTTTCAAACGAAAACGAATAAAGCCAGAGTTGATTGACCATGCATCACTTGGTACCATTGGTGGGTGTTCCAACAATGGTTGGATAACCAGCGAGTTATTTTCACAGTACATTTACAGTAAACATTTCAGAGAACGTGTGAATTTATTGACTTCTGCAAGATAATGGGATTGTTTTGTTATCCCTCCCACCACATACATCTCATAAACGATGACGGGAAATAGTTTTTACGGCCATAGACAATGGAAGTTGCTTATTTTGGTTTACTTCATGTATAATTTTAGTTGTAGAATCAACTTTGTGCAATAATATAAAAACCAAACTTTGTAACAGCCTATTATTTTTTCCAAATGATATGTTGCAATCCAAGTAGGAAATTGAACAATGGTGGCTCATATTACCAAGTAGGTTAGCGGAAAAAAATAATAACTCACATGGTTCGCAAAATTAAAACTCCTCATCTGAAAAATTAACTCGCAGTTTGTAAAGCGTGGAGAACCAATAACAACATGTTTCCAAATAATGTAGAGGAACACAAACAGTTGTTTAATGAGTGGCTAAGTAACACGAAAAGAAATCCTATATTTATGACAAAAAAAAAAAAAACAATCTAGAGTTGGTGAAAAGGTTTTTAAAAAATCCAACAGAAGAGCAAGGTATTCCTTATGCATTGAAGAGGAGAATAAAGAAGAACAACTTCTGTCTTGTAAATTTTCCGAAACTACTTGGACTGTGTTTGCGTTTCAAAGTAACCCAATGCAAGTGGAGTGGTGAGTAATGTGAGCTGTAACTTGTTAGCTTAACTATCGTGTGTATATATTATTTTTCAATGTTTTTAGCGTCTACAGGTCATTAAATCTTGTGTATTCGTTAATTTTAAGGCTACAAACAATATTTGGAAATTTAACCCCTTTAACGGCCAATATTTTGCCTTGTTGAAAATTTCTCAAAAGAAATACATTGCTTTGTATAAAAAATTGTTTTCAGCATCGACCTGTCAAATTTTGTGTTATTTGGAATTTCCCCCTGAAATACAAATCTCTTATCCTGCTGAAAAATTGCTCAAAAAACTTATTGCTTTGTGTAAGAATATCATGCCATTTGGAAATTTTTTGGTTGAGTTATGACCCAATATGTCAAAATTTACCCCCTGAAAAGCCCTTATCTTCCCCCTGAAAAAATGCCTAAAAAATTACAGTTTTTTGAAAGAAATAATTCTTTGGCATCTACCTGCCAAAGTTAAAGTTATTTGGAACTTTTTGGTTGAGTTATGACCCAATATGTTAAAATTTACACCCTCACACTTACTTTTGTCGCCACCTACATGTCAAAAAGGTTAAAAGTTTTTGACAGGAAATATAAGTTATTGTTTTTAAAAAGGCTTGGCATCCTTACTTAAATTTCTTAACATGGAAACTATTTGGAATCAGCATATTTCCTATACCATTTCCTAGATATAGAAATTCTGCGGAAACAGATTTAAACGTTTCCAAAAATTTCCGAAGTCATATTTCCGTTAGTTCCGAAATGAGGAAACTTAAAGGCAACAGGAGATTTCCTAAGAAGGAAACTATACGGAACCAACAAATCTCTTATACCATTTCCTAGATATGAAAATTCTGCGGAAAAGGGACTATACGTTTCCATAAATTTCTGTTCAAGAAACTCCCTGTCTGGAAAATCCGTTGAACCAATCTAATCGATAAATTTAAAATTATACCATAGAAAATTTCCATTCTCACAATACAATTATTTAGAAAAAAAAAATATTGTAAAAGCATTATATAAGACATCATCTTCATATACATCATTATATACATAAAAATATTTAAAAACTATTTGATAAGAGATCTTTTTGACGCCGTTAGGTGTCTTCGTCATAGGAGAATCACCAATCACACGATTTTTTGGAGCTAATAATCTGCTGGTGTTCTCCATATCAGATTTGTGCCTATCGTCTAATGTCCGAATTAATGATATTAGTTGGCCAACCGGGAGTCTTTGTCTTTAATGTTTCCTTTAACGTTTCCTTTAATGCTTCTTCTAAAATATGCAGAATCTTTTTATTAATGCAAAGTTTATTCCAAAGTGTTTAGTTTCAAAGGTTCTCCCTTAAATGTAGAATTCAATTGCTCAAAGTTACCATAAAATTAAATTGCCACGAAAATTTCTTGCATTAAAGTAATTGAGAGGTAAAACAAACAAATATACCATGTAGAATAGATAGAAAAGTTTGAAAAAGAAAGTCGATAATAAAAAAATATATCAAATTCTTAAAAATTTTTTACAGCTTCCATAAAAAATTCAAGAATTTTTATAATGGGAATGGTCAGTGAAAAGTTTCTAAGTGTATTTCTGACAGTGAATTTTTCTTCTCTGAATATTTCTGTAATAGTTAGAGGATCCGTTCCTAACAATTTCATGTCACGAATGTGTACCGACAACCACAGCTCATAGTTCAAATGACCTAATGCAAAGAACCATGGCATTAAGCCAATGAGTGCTGATTTATACAAATTAAAGGACTTGTAATTTAAACTTCTGCATCAGCGACCAATACAGAAACTGAGGCTTATCTTTCGCCATATTTAGTCTCCACATATTAATACTCATTGGAACAGTTTCATTAGTACAACTTAAGGTATATGCATTATTCATGAGGATCGATAATGCTGTTGCAAAAACTTGGTTGGCATGTCGGGTTCTCGTGATCTGTGAAGATTCCAGAAAGGAATCTGCTGTTTCAGTTGAAACAATTTTTGCTTGAATTGATGCAGCAACCCAACTACTGATTAATAGCTTAATAATTTGTTCGATAACTGCATTACTTGGTAAAGCAAATTGATGGGACATTAGCATAATAATCAGGTAATATAAGTTTACTCTTTTTCAATTGTATAATTGGTTGCTTCCTCTACAAGTAAACTTTCATTTTCAACAGGATATTGAAATAACAACATTGCTGTACCAAGGAGTGAGTCACTGGCAGTTGTAGATGAAGAATTTTGATGACACAAAAAGCACAACTTTTTGAAAAATATGTCGTTTTCCCCCTCACTATATTGGCTTTCATCGTTTATGATAAAAAAAAAAAATCTTTCCAATAAAAAACGTAAGAAACAGATATGTATGGAAGGCGCTAATATAATAACCATTCATAAATTATATTTATTAGTACTGATTTTGAATTATTTTTATGAACACATAAATAGGTTTATAATTGTGCCTTTGCTTGTTTATGTTTATCGGTACGCGGAATGAATTCTTCAGGTCGTAAGTTAAGTTAGTTGCAAGAGCTTTTGCAGGAATGGAGCTTAAAATGGATATTATTGATTGTAAAGAAGGTCATAACACACCTTGAAGCAAACTACATATAAAAACTCAACAACCTAGGGATTCCGGATCCAAACAAAATTGAAAACAAAAGAATATGCCACCTGCCACATAAACTAAATCGGAATGTTGTTATTAAACAACCATTCGCATTCCACTTAAAACCAGTATAAAAAGTTACTTGTCCATCGTTCATAATATGCCAAAAGTTTAAAGAACTGGTGCTAAACAATAAACCATGTGTACTGGGATATAGCCCTCCCGTCAAAATGTAAACAATAAAATTAATAATGACAGCTTAACTCCGAAATACTAGAGGTTAAAGCCTGTAAAGTCTCTCAAATTGGATTGGTTACTTTTTTAAGTTACGTTCGCTATAAGTAATTCGCGAAATTTCGAATATACAAAATCATGTTTTTATAAATTTTGTTCTTAGTTATTTTCGTCGACAATTCAAAATAAAGTCTATAAAACTTGTTTATTTTTAAATTGTATTTTGTACGCTGTTTCAAAATCTTTGATATATTCAAGTCGTATTTACTTTACGCTCGTGTTTTCCACTTGTTTTGTGTTTCTTCTTAGACTTTTGAAATCCAAGGTAAGTTTCTTTACCATAATTTTATTGAATTAACTACACACAGGAGTTTTTAAAATCTGTTTTAAAAACTCCTTGATTACACACGAAAAGTTTTTTTTTAAATAAATACGAACAACAAAAATAAACTCTTTATAAAATAATAAAACAAAATTAATATAGGTATCATAGTTAAATAATATTGAACCACATTCACATTTGCGAAATTTATTTTCTCCACATGAATTGTCTTTATATTAAAATTAGTCAACAATACGCATATAATTACGTGATTGTTATACTGATACCTGCTCTGGAATAAAAGTTTGTTTTATTCTTTTAGAATTGGTATAGCTTTTGATAAATCATCATCACATTAAATTCCACAAGAAAATATCACATTTCACACAACAATAATGGTGATTTAAGTTGTTTAAACTTAATTTCCACTTTTATCTGGTCAAAAACTGTATCTCAGTAAAAATGGCAAATACCTTCGACTAATTCTAGATGATTATCTTAACTTAATTGCAGATTAATCCCAGATGGTTAAATTGAAACTTTTTAGAGTTGCTGGGCTTTTAGCTAAAATTATAGACACTCAGTGGTTCTTTTGCAAGCAATATCTATTTACTCTGCTACTTCTCATTCTAACTAACGTTTTATATGGATGTCAATTTTGGGGACACAAAAATTTTTTGGCATACAAAATAAAGCTTTTAGATTATTATTTCTATTAAAAGTACTGATAAGTTATATTCTTTATAACAATCAAGTTTTGACTCTTTTAATAACCAGGTACTTGTTTAAAATATGATGTTCTTATATGGCTCTTTGAAAAAATAATCCAGTCAGTTTTATTCCATAGCTTCTATACTAACAGTGATTAAATCCATAATTTTCAAACAAAAGCTGCAAATCTCGACTGACTCACAGTTCCAAGAATCTTTACTTTCTTTCCTTAATTTATTACTTTGAATGCCTTTCTTTATTACTTTGAATACTTTTCTGCATTTTCAATTTTCCATTGTGGCTCAACCGTTATACTTGAAGGGTCGAGACATGGCATTATTTCTCTGTGGACTTTTGTGTACCAGCAAAACATATATATGCTCTCTAATTTAAATTTTTTTTTGTTTAAACTAATTTTTTTATTTTATGAGGAAATGCTCCAAAAAACTTTCACTTAATAGTATAGAAGATAGCCATATACAGAATGATATTTCACAAGCTATCAAAATGTACCTTTTTGGTAGAACTAAAGGATCAATAGCTTACAACGATCCTAAGATTTGGAATACAAAAATACCAGATGAGATTAAAAAACCCACATTATCCACCTTTTTAAAAGTCTTCATTTATGTTGAAAGATTGCATTCTATTTGTTACTCTTATTTTATTAGCAATTCTTCACAAG
>JAUZNK010070023.1:417-14112 GCA_035046665.1 Euphysa ruthae
TGATAAGCTTTTATTGATTGGATTGAATTATGCGCTGATAAGCTTTTATTGATTGGATTGAATTATGCGCTGATAAGCTTTTATTGATTGGATTGAATTATGCGCTGATAAGTTTTTATTGATTGGATTGAATTATGCGCTGATAAGCTTTTATTGATTGGATTGAATTATATTAACATTTTTAAACTTTTCATACATTGTCATTTTTAATTCATCATTGTTGAAATTCTTTTTTCTACTTTCATTTTCCATGTCAAATATTCGTTTTTGTTCCTATTCATTGGAAGTTTGGAATATTTTTCTCTTATATTTCTAGATATTATCCTATATGCACACCAAATAGTAATTTTTAGGAAATAATGGAAAATTATTTATTTTTCAAATTATTTGAATCGCCGCGAGAAGCGTTTCTGCAACATCCACACCACCAGTTTGATATTGTGTAAAAAATTAATTTGGAAATTGCTGTTTTTACTAGTTTTTTATTCGTATTTAAGTGTTTATTGCCTCAAATTTTCGAATAATGAACTAATTTCATCTTTTCTTTTTAAATACGTAACTAATTGGGGTATACTTATTTAGAATAACTATAATAATTAAACTTGAAACAATGGCCTTCCCTTACTTCGGACTGTATTGATATCTTTCTAGACAGTAGCCTATTATAAAAGGAATAAATAAAGAATAAATTCTTAGTATACACTCAAACCTTGGAAGCTAAATTACAGATAGGAGGCTTACCTCACCTAATTGATCATATCGATTCAAATTATTCAACCTGTTATATTATATATATATATAAAATATTATATAAACAAAATTTACAACTAGGGTATGGTGACTTTTTTCATTAGGAAATTTTCTCGATTTGTCAATATTTGATAAATTTTTGTTTTGTATTCAATACCGACCTTTTAGTATGGTGTTAAATAAAAAGTAATGAGCAGCGTGACTGGTGACTTGTCGTGATTTATAGTGCAATAAGAATTTTTTTTTTCACATCTCATTGTGACTAAGAGTTATGTAATCTCTCAGTTAATTTTCGAATAGGGTAAACTTTTCATTATCTCTCGGGGTTGTATGTAATTTCTTTATTATTTTCCCAAGTTAACTTAGTACGTCAGTAGTGTGACGGTAATGTGATATTTTAAAAAGTTTATTGGTCGAAATATTCTCTTAACCCAATTAGGATTATAGCTTTAGGGATCTTTCTGGTTTATAACGGGAAATCCTATCCTTATTATTTTGATTCACGACTTTTATTTTGACTTTCATTAAACGCTTGCCGTCTATCAGTTAACTGTAGCATATGATATTGATTATAAGTTCTCCAGATTAAAAAACTTCGCCAATGTCTTTCTTTCTTTTCTTGAATTTAGCGTGTTTAGTTTCGATCGAATTGCAATTTACTTCGTAATATTTTACTTAAATATTTCTAGCTGGTAACTGTGTGGATCTGCACAAAGAATGTCAAACTTGGAAAGAATGGGGTCATTGCAGCTTAAATCCAACTGTCAAAAAAGAGTGCCCAAAAAGTTGTGACTCTAACTGTGGAGGTATTTTGCGATTTTAAATTATTTGAATTGATCTCATTGGCAAGAAAATCAAGCAAATTATTTAAGTTGCACTTATTAACTTCCAGTTACGAAGTTTATGCCTCGGTAAGATATACTCGGGACAGAAATACAAGTTTCTTACTCATCACCGTTCTAACATTGACAAAAATATCAATTTTAATTCACGCTTTGTCCTACCATCCTTAAAAACGCTTTTTTTGATAAAATGCTAATGGTGTGGCTCCAGTTTACGCGACTTTAGATTGGTCAAATTAAACTAAAAACAAAAGGAAAACCTCATCTTTTTTGGAAAATGTTGAACTTAAACTAATCACCAATATTAAATTTGGTCATTTAAGCTTATGCTGCAGTTGTTTTTCTTGTAGCAAAATGAAAATTTGATAGGACACTTTTCAAATTTTAACGGCGTCATTTTAAAAATCCAGCGTAGTTAGAACGCTGCAAAATCAGAGCTTCAAAACTTTAAATTTCCCAAGAAAATATTATTGTGTGGGTCTTGGGAAATTAAGTTTGGTCTGGTAAAAAAGGACTCTTCAAAACTCCAAATGAAATTAATAATAAAAAAAGAAAAAACGGCTAAAAGTGTTATTTTCCCAGTGTAATAAGACTTCAAATCGATTTGAAATTTAAAGTGAATTTGTTTAATGAAAGAAGAAACTAAACTTAATATTTCAAGCGATTTTGACTTAGAAAATGTAGCTGGTCGATATAGCAAGTTATATTCGAATTAAAAGGTATCCTTTATAAATTTCACTTAAAAACTTTAGACTTTTGCAGGAAGTGTAATTTTAGTAGATGCACCAAAAGACTTGAATTAAAAATATTTACCTCTAACTAAGAGCAATATTTTTTATCAAGGAGACAAAATTTGACATTCTTAAAGGTATTGTCGAATTTCAACCTTCCGAGTTTATGGCTTCCTACAGTGAGAAAATAGGTATAATAAGTTTCGATGCGATTTTCTTGCTGTTCAATATTGATACCAATGCCAGATGTAAAGGTATTCAAATTTTCGAAATTACTGTTGTATTCTATACCAGTATCAATCAGCAAGTATCTGTAAAATACTAATCTAGAAAATTGTAACTTGGCGGAGATTAATAATTACTGCCACCTTTCAGCTCTTACTAAATATTGTCTGAAACTATGTTTTATGCGATGTTTTTCGTCGGCATGTATGATTTGAAACTGAAATCAATGATAAAGTGAATTTTTTTATTAACTGTGATCCAATATTGTTAAGAATATTTCAGATAAATTTGTTTCTTATGAACAAACACACAGATTTAAAATTATTAGAATAAGGAGTTTAATGTTTTTGAATATTTCACCACCATCTGCGAAATTTTATTAGTTGTTTTACAGGAAAAAAACCATACCCCATTTTATCAGAATGCCCTGGCAATCACTATATAATGAATTTATAATGGATCCCACTCGTTTTTAATTCTAGCACCTAGCAATTCATTGCACTTTCCCTTTTGAAAAAGAATCGTGTTTTAATCATAAATAAGCAATAAACTTGTCATTATACTTTTTTTTGTTGCAGATATGCACAGATAGCATCAGATTGATATATCGCAGATAGGCACAGGTAACATTAGATTAATATATCGCATATAGGCACAGGTAACATCAAATTGACATATCGCATATAGGCATATATAATATCAGATTTTTAAGTGTCAAATAGGCGTAGAAAACATCAGGTTGACATGTCATAGATAGGCACAGAGAATATCAGATTGACATGTAGCAGATAGGCACGGGAAATTAAAACAGAAGTTAAAGAAAAAATTAATTGAAACATTGAACCCATAAGATGAGGTAACTTTTTATGCTGCGATATAAGTTAGGTAGTACACGCAAGCTCATATGCGCTCTAAGAGTACATAGTGACATTAGCTATCATTTCTCCAATTGTAAAAATGATAAACAATGAGATTTTTTTGGCTGGTATTCACACCATAGAAATGATATTATAAAATATTAATTGAATTTTTTGAAAAGAACTACTCTTCCAATATACCTTTCGTATGTCTAAGAATGATTTGTATGAGTTAGCAGAACTAAGTGAGGAAATTTTTATTTGAAGCAAGAATTCGCCATTAGCTTGACTCCACATTCCTTCCAAGTATGAACTGGAAACTGACAGCAAACTGATAGTTCCATTTGCAAGCTTTTTGTTTTACCATTTGCCAGTGTTCTACTAGATGCATGTGTTATAAATTTATTTAAATTTTCTTGTAGGTTAAATGAATAATCACCTTGCAAGTCATTTGGGAAATTTTCATTTCTAGCCTTTTCCAATAGATTGGAAAAATGGAGTCAAAAACTCACTGAAGATCTTTATATTTTAAATTATACATGGTCACTTGATGTAATTGTAAAATTGTTTTATAATCTAACTATTGGTTAAGACACCATTCTATAAAGTAAGTATCGCTGTATCTAGCCCTTATATCATTTGTTACATTCTAAAATTTTGAATGTTCCATCCAATACTCCAACCAATGGAATACAGAGCTATAAAGTTTTATTTTTAAAGGAGGAAAAACAACTACAAAGTCACCTACTTCAACGCAGCCTACAAAATTACCAATTTCAACCCTATCAACTAAATCAACCATAACAAAGGATAAAACTACTCAAATCTATACTATAAGCTCAAACGGTCATGAAACAATACCACCTACTGTGCAACCTCCTCCGCCATCTCCAAAGAGAACATTTTTAGGAAAAGGTATTTAATTTTTAAAAACCTACTAATAGACCTAAAATCCTGCAGGTGTTCCTCCTTTTTAAGAAAAGACAACATTGTCCAAGGCGACTTTGTGTAATAAACCTAATCGAATTTAACAATATCAAAATTTCTTGTGCCTCTGTCACCACAATTTCCACTTAACATTCTTGAAATAAGTTTAGTTTCAAACCGCTAGGGAAGAATGTGGATAGGATAAATATTGCTTCCTGTTCTAAAAAACAATATTTTAACTCAATATCACGCCATTCGGATTTAATTTTTGTTTCACAATTTTACTTCTTATAGCATTTAATTTAATTAAATTTGTTAAATAGACTTACAAAGGACTTTATGAAGAACCTTTTACGTCTCACTTTTTCAAAGCTGAATTTATAATTATTTTTTGCTAAAATTTGAAAAGATAAAATATTTATTTTATACATACAGATTTCAAAATCCAATTACCCATTTCTAGCATATGTTTTAAATGATTATCTTATTGTCATCGCTTTAATAGAAGATGCACTTCTAGTTAAGTGTCTCTAAACACGTCTTCGACTATCAATGCAAGTAAAGAAATTTATTTGATTTAACTGTTTAGTGGAGACTTTAAAGAAGTCTTCTGTTCGAATATTTATATTTGAGAAAAAAGCTAGTATTTTTATATTGACTTAAGCTATCACCGGCCATAACATTGGATTTGCCCTGAAGATACAAAAGTAATTTGGGAAAGTTTTTGGCCCTGTCTAGCAAAATTTAATTGAATGTTTTTACGTCATTCATGATCATTTAAAATTTAATATCGAATATTTGGGTGTCTGACTCTGTTTTTATGGATCTAAGCCCCAGTTTTTTTCGAATAGTTTTGTCAAAATAAGGGGAATACTATTAGAGATGTTTAGTACCTCTCAATAGGCTAAACTTTAATTTTTTTTTAGTTTAGTCTTTAGAGTTTTAGAATTCACCTTTTTAGTGAAGAAATTTTAACTGTTTTTTAAACAATGCTTTGCTGACTGTTATACAAAAAAAAATCAAATCACTATAAAACTTCCTCAAAAATTTCCCAACAAGATGAAACAAACATTTTGTCCTTGTAGATTTAGGTGAACATACATTGCAAATAATTACATTGAGATTAAATTCGTATAATTATATATAAACTTTATTTACATTAATTTTTTTCATTCGCTTTTTAAATAATTATTTATCTGAAAGATTTGGACAACATTTCCAAATCTTTATGATTTGGACATTGTCCAAATCAACATGGGTTAAATTTCAAATATGTGGACACGTGTTATGATTTATATCATACGGCAGTTGCTCAAGCTAATAAACACAGATCACAGTCTAAGAATCCTTCTCCATAAGAAAATCATTGATTTTTTTTTAACATACTACACTAGCAAGATCATTGATATCAGTAAAAGAACCATCCAGGTTAAAACCTTAAATGGATAAAAAACGTCTGTTGGTGTATGCCAACAACATTTTCAAAACTACTATAGAATTAATAAATTTAGGTATTTTATGTCGTGATACTCATAAAAAATGTGCTCAATGGGCGAAAGAAGGAGAATGTAAAAGAAATCCAGGTTGGATGTTCGGAAATTGTATGTTATCTTGCAACTATACCCGAAATTGTGACAAAAATATACTGAAACCATCTGGGCAATGTGCAGATCCTCTAGGTTTGGCTTGGGATGGAAAGTCCTTCAATATCCCAGATTCATCCCTTTACTCACCAGCCAATTTAAGTCCAGGTAAGGAAACTTATTTTTTGTAACTTTAAAAAAAAAATCGTTATTCTGAATTTTACTTCAAATAAAACCTGTAATTTAAATATTATATAATAGTTTGAAAAATATCTAGGACTAACTTCCTAAATATTTCTTTGGAAATACAATTGTTTTTACTAAGCTAGTCTGCTTTAATGTCTTTTATAATAACTTTATCCAAGGTCTTATTGTTATGATTTATTCTTTTTTCTTTTATAAACGACCGATTGAAAATTATATAAACAGATATGAGCAATGAAATGATATATTTATGTACTCTAAGTTGAGGTACGATTGTTTTATAGACTGCTAGTTGATGTATAATTTCCTTAAAGAATATTTTTCTTTAAAAATATTCGAACGCGAAATAATCACTACAAAAAAAAGGGATATAAAATAAGAAATATGTTTATTCCAGCAACAATGTCTTATCATAATACCAGTGAGGCTCACTGCTGTTTTGATAACGCAAATTAAACATTGCTGTTGTGAACATCCAATACAGAAACAAATTTGACGACACCAAGTTCATAACATGCTAAATTGGAATCCTTTTTAATTAATATTTAATATTATAATTAATATTTTAAAATAGCTCATTTAACATCGCAATATTTCCTTTTCTTTCATGCCCACCGTATTAATCAAAACGAGTAAAACGATTTGCGAAATATACCCTTTTTGATATAAATATGTTTGCCATCTATGTATAAATAATTACTTGAATAATTGCATTGACATGAAATATATCGTAATGTTTTATTTTTATATTATATATTTAAGATTTCATTTTAATTTCATTTTTGTATTGCTTAATCAGTGAGTAATCTTGGAGCACTCATTTTGTCATAATGATTATGAGTTGATAGTCTACATATGCACTCATATATATGCACACATATATATTTCACATTTCAACGTGAAAAAGAACATTTGAATGATCTAAGATGATATTTAAGAAATTGCCAATACCCGGAGGCTCTCTTTGAAAAATTCATTCTACAATGGAAGACCTGCTGAATATCTTTAATATGAAGTTTTAACTGTTATATCAATTCTGAAGGTTATAAAATTATAAAAGAAATAAAATATATTAATATTACAACAGAATCTAACAACACACATATAGTCAGTGCTTTAACGACCAGGTAACCTAGCTAAGAGTGTTTCAATTTTTCCATATAAATAATTAAAAGATTTTGTTGATGAAATGTGGAAAGAGATACAATCACTACAAAATATCAAAAATTTCAGCTATTTGGAATGTTAATGAAGAATTGCTTTTGATTTTTATTACAAGACCAAAGAAAACCCTTGAATTGTGATTTATATATCTAATCAAATTTCGCAATGCAAATAACGGCAGGTATCAAAACCTACGAATAGTGAGATATTTCCTATCGTAACTACTTTAAAGAGGGGGAGTTTAAAACAAGTTGAGCTAACCACAAATTACCTCTCAATTAAAAAATAATATTCAAAAAATTTTTCCTTCAAGCTAAGCTTGGGAAATGAAAGAGAAAGAAAAAATTACTTCAAAATTAATGTGGATTATTTTAAAAACACTATCACCTTTTAACATTTGTTCCAAAAACACCGACTTCATTTAAAGGAGAAATTACAAATCATTTTCTATAAAAATCAGATAAAAATAATTTTTTAAATATCGCAATTGATATCAAAATGCTGCAAAAAAAATTTTTTTTTACTTGCTAATTAAAAAACAATTTATTAATTTAAAATCTTACTTTAATTGCTGTTTATGTTAAAAATTCCATTAATTATTTGAAAACAAAAAATGTGCAATTCTTTTTAATTGTTAAAAAAATGTAATATTATTTGCACTATATCTAAAATAGAATCTTTCCTCAATTAAATTTGAATATTTAAGATATTCAAAAATGCTTATTCTCTCGTTTTTATTTTATATAGGATCTAATTGGGAAGCGAGCGCCATGAACGCGCGTCTATACTTTGAAGACGATTATAAAAACAAACGGATTGGTGCGTGGTGTGCAGCTAGCCATAAGCAAGTTGGAACGAATGATGGTTATATTCAAGTAGACTTTGGGAAACAAAAAACGATAAACTACATTGCCACACAAGGTAAGAAATATTATCTCAATTTTAAAAATATTTAATGTACGTCGGTGACACCAATCTAAAAAATATGTTATGTAATGTGCAGCAAGACAAAGAAACAGTGGAGGTAATAATCATCAGCGAGATAATTATAACTATAAAACTATAAACTATAAAATAATTGGGAAAATTGTTTTCTACATCTGTGAAGCATCTGATCCAAAAGATTTATTACCTGAAATTTTTTTGCAATAGTTCTTGATTAGCCCAAATTTTGACTAGCCCAAAAATTTGTTATTAAAATGTTATTAAAAAAATCTTATTTTATAATGACGTCAATTTTATTGCTATAACTCAAAAATCTACATGTTTTGTTCATGATCATTCCAATGCTTTATCCAATGCTTTGATAGATTATTAGCACATGTTTTGTACGCAGTGCATATTCTCTAAAAAGTATATTATATATTATACCTCAAAGAATGGACAGAAAATCTAGATAACAACTTTTTATACCATTTTTTTATCTATTTCTTTTCCAATATAAAAGTACACAGTTAATATCTATTTTTTTTCTCCAATATAATGGAGATTGAATGAGAAATAGATAACAACTGTATACATTATATGGGAGAAGAAAAAGATTAAAATTGTGAACATTTATATTGGAGAAGAAATAAAAACCAACCGTATCCATTATATTGGAGAAACAAAGGTTTGCTAATATATCAAAATCATGACAATGACACTTCTAAGCGCCACAAAAAAAAACTTAAATTATTCAGGAAGTGTAAGGTACTTGTGGTAGAGAGTCAGTTTCTCTACAGACTGAGATGTACGAACGAGTGTTAAAACATTACAGTTAAAGATAAAGATTTTCAAAAATTATAAGATTTTTGTTAAGCTCATCTTTTTATGTGACAATTTTTAACGTAGAAAAATAAATAGTTACATAGGATTTTTCCTTAAAAAATTCAGAAAAATCATTTCTTTTCCTATATTTTAGAAGTGCAAAAATTCAAACTTACACAATGTACGAATTAACTGGCCAAAAAAAAAAGTAATAAAAAAGAACTGAACTAAAATTGAACTACTAAACTAATCTTTCTGGTTCAATCCAATTCGATTTAAACATTATCATGAATAAAGAAATAAATTCCAAATGAAAGAGTAATTGATAAATTGGATTGTTATTACATCAAAAGTTAGATGAATCAGTTGAGAAAGAATGAGAATGTTATATTTAACGTAGGGAACCAACAAATTGCTTAGACAACATTTCTTGAAGTGCCTACGTGGCGCGTCTTGGAGTACTTAGAACACCCATTTGCGCCTACGAAATTCGCTCAAATCAACAACCCGACCAAAATGAACTAGCGTTGCATTACGTTATGAATTTTTGCTCAGAAACTCAGAGATAACGTAGAAAGTAAATTTCCACCAGAGGTGGGAGTCGAACTCGAAACCTTTCGATCCGTAGTTCGAAGCCTTGCTAACTTAGCAACCCTCGCTTAAATTGCCGTGTGAATCAAGTTTTGACTACTGACTTTCGGTCAAGATACCATCTTCCCTGTTCTCATGGCCAGTAATTTATAGATAGCAATGACGTACGGTCGTATGCCCTACACATCCATACACACTTAAACTGAAAATAATTTTTTGATAGATTTTGAAGCACATATTTTAACATCCATTTTGTACAATTTTTATCTATGCCGCAGGGAGTTTTACATAAATTAGCTCATCTGAATATTTTTACATTACGTCATAAGTACAAAGTCATAAAGTGTTCCTAATTTTTAATGGAAAATTCAGAAAACTTGGTATGGAAATTTTCATTTCTGTAAATGTTTGGAAATTTAAATACAAAATTTTCAAGTAAGGAAATCTTGAATTTCCCAAAAATTTGCCTAATTACAAATTAAGTGAAATTTTAAGATTTCATCACGTGATAGCCATTTCACAAGGTCTAATTGACGTCTTTATTAAGACTTCTTTACGAAGTCATATGAACTTTTATTCCCTAGTAAAATGTCCTACCACTGTGCTACCTTCGTTGTAAAATTCTCCAACTGCCATAAAGCATTTACGTTTTGCAAACAAACACAGTTTCTTCGAAAAGAAATTTTTATTCTTCTTATCTCAATTAATCCAAATATTACTGAGTTTTAGTGGAATATCTGCAGCGATATTTGGTGCTTCACTGCTCTGACTTAATCAAACCGTAACGGCTAAAACAAATGGAGATCATTCCTCTGATCATTGTCGGAGTAGTCTTTAACAAGCTCCTTGAATATTTCATAAAGAGTTTGATCAAAAAAATTTTCTAGATGCCCAATTGGGTTAATTCCTCATGTTAACTTCACTGTGGTCAATTCCTCACAATAACGTTAATTATTCTTATGCAATCTGTTTGATGGGGTAAAGTCTCTGCTGCGTTGTTCTGCGATTTTCCTACTATATTTTCATATATATTTAGAAAAAGTGAAATAAACAGCGAAATTATGCTTGCATCATAAAAAGGGGCAGAATTTAATAATTTGATATGAATGAAGCCCATAAATGTAGGCAATCGACAATTAAAGAATACAAAGATAACTCAGATTTAATCATAAATTTAAATTATCGTTAATATTATGCTGTTAAAATTTTTCAGTATTGCTCAAGCAGCCTCAATCTTTAGTAAAAAAGAGATATTTGGAAATTAAGCGCTGCTATATCATTTTTTTGCACAACTGTGATGTTGTATTAACAAATTGGAAAATCATTAAGCTAAATTAGCTATCAGGTTGTTTAAACAATGTGCTTCTACCATTTTTAGAATTTTCCATTTAGTCTTTCTATTATTCACAACCTGATTTCCTCTGACAATGCCAATCGTCAATGTATTTTGCACTTATGTAAGAAATGTAATGTAAGAAATGTGTAGTCTGAAAATTTTTAGGACGAACCTAGCTTTGGTTGCCTATTAAAGACCCTTCAACATAGAAATCTGGTGAATAGAAAACCGAAGGTGTGAATGAGATTTGAAACAAATATCAGTTAACTTTATCGTCAGATGAAATTTGATTACTTTTCAGATAGTGAAAAGGAAATTAGCGGATTCTCATGCTTAAACAGTTTATCCAAACCTACACTTCGGACTTGTTAGACAGTTTGAAAATGTGAAACTATAACAGATGAAGATTTTTAATTCTTAAAAATCCGTTCCCACTATAGATTTGTTTTACTGATTTCCTGCGTTCTCATTTACTTCAGAGATATTGTATTGTTTTTGACCGAATCGGCTTCAATATTCTGATTGTGTAATACGAGCAAACCTTTCGATAAATGGCATCGCTACAATAGATTTATCACACTCTTAAAATTTATTAAAAATTTTTCTTGTTTCCAATGCTCTTTTCCATAGAATATACAATTTTATTTTCTTCATCAAATCCAACGCTCATAAAATCATCACAATCTTCCAAAGCTGTTCTGGCAAGTTCGGTGACAGACAAACATAAATCAACTAACCAATTCCATAAAGTTATAGAAAGATAAAAAAGCGTACCCACACCCATTGATCGAGTTTTTTCTTTAAGCATATATGTTTATGTCTTAAGGTGGGTTATAGACTTTAATAACTTAATTATATATTGACTATTGACTCATATATAATTGAAATTTTATTTTTATTTTCTTTATTTCCAATAATGGGGGATATTCTCGAAAGTCAAACCTATTTAGAGATAATCATCCACAGCTCAGGCGTATTAAGGTTCCCATCCCATTTGAGCTTACGATAAACAACCGCTCAGCCAGGCAACCATAAACTTATCACATTAAATTATCACATTAAACACATCGAATCGAATGCTACTCATATGCTGAGTGGGCGACACCCGAATTTGAACCTGGAATCTTATGGTTGGGAGTCAGGTGTCTTACCAACTAAACTGAGCTATTAACTATATGGGTACAAAATGGCTAAATTTTCTCTCAAATTCAAGGATAAAAATATTTGTATATGAGTGAGCAAGTTTTAACTATATTATTTAGCCTTGTTTTTATTACTATAGTTACGGTTTTACTTGTAATACAGATACACAGTAAAAATAGATTACAAAAATGCTTCACAAAATAGCAAAATTAAGAAATAGTTAGATTAATACTCATAACAAACTATATTCAAAATATTACTTAAATTATGTTAAATTTAAATTAATTTCTCGAAATAATTACCGGCTGATATGTCAAACACTATATTTTATCTTTTCACAGGGCGCCACAAGTACTTTGAAAGAGTGTCAAAATTTCAAATACAATATAGTGATGATGGAAATATTTTCACCAACTTCTCAGAGAAAGATGGTCAAGCGAAGGTATAAAAATGAGTAAAGCAAGTAATAAAATGAATTGAATCCAATAAATAAATCCATTAACTAAAAAAATTACTAAATATTTCATGCCAACGCAATTCTTCGAGTAATTAATGATGCAAGCCGTTTTCCAGTTTTGGATGTTTCATTTTATTAATAATTATTTAACTATCAATAAACTAATATATATATATATATGTGGGTTTTTCACAAGTTCTTATCCAGAATATTTTTTCAGGAATCCATTTTTTCTTTTGGTGTATTATTAATTAATTCCCCAAAATCGCATTCTAAGTAACTATCAAATGAATATTTAAGCTTTTAAAGAAACAAAGGCTAAGAAAAATTTCAATGGTGGAATGACTAAATATTGGAAATTTCTTTAATTTCTGTATAAAGATGGTGAGCACGACATGTGAATATTTAACATTTTAATAAATTGAAGATTGGGATGAATCCACAAATTGTAAAATATGATTATATACAATTTCTTTAGAACTTTGATGGAAATTGTGACCACCGTACACCTGTTTTGAACAAATTTTCAACATCAATAAAAGCGCGATACGTAAGATATATTCCTATCGAATCAAACTACCCTTGCGTAAGGATGGAATTCTATGGCTGTTAAAATTATATTGAAATAAATTTTATGAAATAATGTATTTTTACTTTTCATTTACACTTTAGTGCTAAACATAGAAATTGGAAAAAAAGAAGTGTTGTCAAAATTATTAAGCAGTGTGAGATTGTAATAAAAGGAGAAGAAGCTGATGAAGTTTCTAAATAATGACTTATTTTTTAATGAGTAAATCTTCTCTATATATATTTAATACTTGTTATTCACTCTATTGATTTTTTGAATAAAAATAAACAGCCAATAGGAAATATCTTTAAATCTAAAAAAAAGTATAATGATATCATTGATATCATTTTTTGTCTAGAAACCCGGTAAGAGCCTTTTTATCTTCAGAACTCCATTTAGAATAATTTCTAGTAGACCTGATGTTTGTTTCTGCACGAAACTATATGTTTACAAGTTTATTACATTAGAAAACACGGTGTTTCATGAGTATGTGACTGATTTCAAATGGTTTCGGAAATACATATTTCAAGGATGGTTATCTTTATTTTAAGAAAAAAGTTTCGTTTTC
>JAUZNK010070034.1:0-30586 GCA_035046665.1 Euphysa ruthae
TACAATACAAATTATTGATATCATTTTAATTTAGGAAATTTTCAAAAATCATCAAAAAATAAAAAGAACTACTCTCTAATATTGAATTCATGCTATTTATGTTGCAAATAATCGCTGTTTCTAGACTATCTTGCATAAATTAAATATATCTTTTCATAGACTGGTCTGATCATGCTAGAATTGCTTCATGAAAGATAAAAAGTAAACAAACCTGAAGGACTCGTGGCCAGGAGTGTCAATGATTAACAGACCAGGTAGTGTCATATCAAATTTTTGGAACTAAAGAAAATAACGAAAATTTAATTCTTTAAGTGACTATAAACATCCTCTCAGAAAAAGATAGCAAAAAATTCCCCAGCAAATTTTGTAAAAACTGTTTTAGTTTATTTGACTAAATCTCCATAAGACCTTTCCTCTTGTTTCTTAATATAGAAAACATAAAATAACCCATTTTAAAATCAGAAGTGAATTTTTTTTTAACATTGATTATACAAGATTCAGTAGATGAAAATGGTTAAACCACTGGAACTTTGTCATTGAATACATTGTCTTTATATTTACTTTATTTTATCTAGCTAGTCAATTTAAAGAATAATGTAAAAACATTTATACACTTCAATTAGTTCTAACAAAATACTAAATATGTTATTTTGGCTCAAAAAGACTGTTTTAATCCCTATATTGCACACAATAGCACACAATGTTATATAGAAAGGGCTATGTAAAGACGTATTTTAAGAATTTAAACTCTTGAAAGAAGCATAACTCATGCAAAAATTACCAAAGAACTTATTAGCTGCTTGAAAAAATGTTGAATAATTCTCGAACTTTTGAAAATTTAGAAAAATGATACAATATTTGAAATAACCTGCAATTCTTATTTTTAGAGTTATAGTTTCGGAAATAGAAAAGACAAAAAATCAAATTTAGAAAAAATTTGTATATCTAATCATATGCCAAGACTTTCAAGTATAGAATTTGAAAGTAAAATTTATTTGTGTGTGAAACATGTTTTTTCAATAAAGAATTTAATGTTACTCTATATGTATACATTTTTACATTTTTTACATGTTATGTTAGATATTTCTGTTAGAAAAATAAATCGTACATAATATTTTAATTCATACATTACCTCTTTTACCATCTTTGTTTGTTCTCTAATATTGTGAACAGGAATATTTGTTGCACCAATTTGCTGTGTAATACCTCCAGCTTCTCCGTCTTGAACATTTGTACGACGAATCTATAATAGTTAATAGCAAAGGTACACACACTTAACTTGTAAAGCCTCAGTAATGTAAATACCCACTATATAGCAAAACTTTTATTGAAAGATGATCCGTTCTAAACTAAGCCTTCTCTTGAAAGACGCCGCACTCTAAACCTAGCTTTTCTTTAAAAAAAAAATCCTAATCATAACTCAATTCTAATCACCGTCTGTAAAAAGCAAGATTCTGATATAGCATAACATCTATTTTATTGTAATATTTTTTGTAAGGATCTTTATTAAAAGAAAAAAAACTTAAAAAATACCTCTCCAAAGTATTCCTAATCTATTTCAAAATAACACTTAAATTAAATTGCATTTAATGCCCCAAAAATCAAAAATAATCTCACCTTGTCCAGAATCTTTGTTTTTCCTGTATCAACATGTCCAAGTACACAAATAACAGGAGCTCGAAGATTATTAGTAGATCTATTGTTTTCATGTGCAACTTTACGTTTCTATTGTAAAGATATTAGTAAACATAAATGAATAATTAAAACATAATGGTAAAAAGAGGGGAATAAACAACATCATTTTTTAAATGTTTGAAGAATATTATTTCTGATCATTCATACAAAAATTTTTTTTAAATTTTAAAACTGTTAAATAAAATTTTAGACCTTCAACAAAGCATCCAAAAAAAAATTAAAGAAAAATTTTAAGCTTATAACGAATAGAAATTAAAATCTTTTCCAGACCTGAAATTATAATGAGTTTTAGTTACTTTAGGAAAAAAAATAAATCCAACCTCAATTCCTATGTAATAACAAAAACACAATCACATTGCAAAATTCAAAAAGTGCTAGTGGCAAAGACACACTTGGAGAATAAAATGTTTAATGAAACCAGAAAATATCATAAAATGCAATTAGAAAAATTCTCAGGTGAAAGGTAGAATTTATCACTTGGTTTTGTTTCGCTTTGACCCAGATCATTTCAATAAAATTCATACATTCTGAAACTTTGAAATTTTTCTGAAAAATTACTGTTGAAAAGGAGCAAGATTATTGTAAGATAACATGTAGGTCAGAATATTCTGTCATTGGTTTTATATATGTGGCAATGGAGGGGTATTTCATTGAAAATAAAAAACAAATATTTACTTCAATTCTATCCCTTGCTCTTTGTTTAATCATTGCTGGTGTTAACTTTACTTCTTCTTCATCACTAGAACTCTCACCCTCACTTGAACTCTCTTCTGAATCGCTTTCACTTTCCTCCTCAGAAGATGAATTATCATCGGCTTCTGATTTCTTCTCACTAGTTTGGGAAACCTGTTTTATAAGTTTTTCTTTAGTTTCTGGTTTCTCCACCTCCAAAACTGGTTTTGCAGCAACTTCTAATAAAAAACTAATATCTATCTATTTTCCTTATTAGGAGATGCAAAAGGCTAGATAGAGCTCAATTTTTCTTTTGTGGATGAGAAAGTTACATCACTAAAGCAAAAGTTTTTTAACTTTGTCATAAATGGTGTAGTGCTAAAATAACGAAAAATCAAAATGCAAATGTATGTTAAAGGGTTTTTAATTTATACTTTCATTTAAAATGAAAACAATTTCAGATCTTCAGTAAATTATTAGCTAAGAAAACCCACGTAAAATTTGTTTGATTTTTTTTACTGAGAATTGATTTAGATTCTTATTTTCAATACACAATGTATTCTGGACAATTTTAAGAACATAACATTGGTTGTGCTTGGCTGGAATGTTGGACTGTATTAAAACTTAAACAAAACAGCATTTTTTTTTTTTTTTTTTTTACTTTAAGGCATGTCATAACAAAAATTTTAAAACATTATTCGTTTTACTTCAACTGAAATGTTGACCAGTTGTTTTGTTATTTCAATGATTTTAAATTTTTGATGTGTTAATCCTTTAAGCTGTATTGTCGTATATATACAGTGGTGCTGTTTTACAATACAACCAGTATCACCTTATATATAAATATACTCAATGTACATGGTTTGTCTAGGGCCATATCTTGTATAATATTGCGTGTCATGTAAAATCACCTTTATTTTACTGTTCTTGAATGTTCTAGAGAAATTTTGATACTGAAACACCCCACTGAGTTGGTGTACAAAGGTGTTTATGTAAACAAACAAAATAGATGAAATTAAATTTTAAAATGGCTCAAAAGAAACAACCATACACTGCAAAAGATTTATAGAAAACTTTGTTCTTGGAGATGAATCAAATGTTTCTTTGCTATCTGATTCTTGTTCTGATGATGAAGAAAACTTTATAATTGAATCTGAAAACGAAGAGGAACTTGTTTTGAGTGATAATGATAATGCACATGAACTTTTTGATGTTTAACAACAACAAGCTGCTGAAGAAAATGATAACAATGTTGTTGTTCCCAATGATAAACTTGAGCCTTTATAAAGTGTCCCTACTATAAAAAAAAGAAAACAAACAGGAAAAACAATCCTTATCAAAACCTTGTTTGGAGTGAGACTCCACCAATTTCAGGCCTCAACTGTTTTGAGTTTACAGAATATGAATTGTCAGATGAAATACTAAACCAGACGAAATACTAAACCACGACCTACTCAAAGCTTTTGTATATCTTCTAACAAATGATATTTGTGAGTTCATAGATGCTCAAACCCAGGGTTCGAATTCTCAGCTTCGCTTTTGCAAATTGCGAAGCAATTGTTTGTGTAAAGTTAGGAATAGCAAACCTAATTTTTTAAATAAATTGACATAAAAAATTATGACTTCTAAAAGTATTGTTTATAGTCTTCTATCTTCAATTAAACTAAAATCATTTTAAATTGCATCTGCTTAATATTTTTACCTGTCTCTAAACGATTAATTAAATACCAGAGTGGTTATTTCTGTCACCATTTCCTTAGGTAAGTTCGTTTTATTTCATATCATCACTTTCGCAAGTAATCTACTATGTTAAAGAAAATCTTCAAATATATAAAGGCTGATTTTCATTGAGTTATACACGGAGATACTAAAAAAAGAAGGAGAGTGTTTAATTTTATAAAAAATGTGGCGTGATGTTTTGAAAACAATAGCATGATGATCCGTACAATAAAAAGAAAACACAACACAGCATATTTCTCACGATCCTATATATTCTTCTTTAAAGTATTAATTTACAAAGTTTTTTGTAATCTACCCTTGTAAGTTCTTGTATTTTATATATTTTTTTCACTATAGTTCAAATGAAAATGATATTTAAATGGGAAGCTGATTTAAAATTGAAGATTGGTAAGGAAGTTGTTGGTGGTCAAATACTATGCATAAATTGTCAGCTATTTAAGAAGCATATTTTGAGAATTAAACTTGTCCAGGAGTTAAACGAGGCATGGTCAACCGGTACGCAAAGTCTGAAAATAGATGGTCTAAATAAACACATAAAGGGCAAACAACATAAGAGAGCAATTGATTTACAAAATATGGAGAAATTAAGTGCATCCGCATACAACTCCCGTGTATTGCAAGAAACTTAGATTGGGCGAGGGAAAATGCGAATGGCTGAGGTAGACAAAAAAATCCTAAAATCTCGTTTCCGAGCAGCATATTATGTAGCAAAGAATGAAAAGCCATATTTTGATATAAACGATTTGCTTTTTCTGCAAGAAATGAATGGCGAAGTAAAAAGTGAAAAATGTAAAAACGATAGAGCGATTGTGGAAATGAGCGATGTAATTGCAAAATCGGACTTGTTGATAGAACTTGCAGAGTGTCGTTTTGGATGCTGGAAGATGTGTATATGTAGACAATTGGTACACTTCAATTCAGTTAGGTGATGTTTTACTCAGACGACAAACTGATCCTGTCAGTACACTATGAAACAATCGTAAATACCTTCCAAAAAATGTCATGCAAGCAATGTTAATTCCCGAAGAACGCACTGTTCCATATCAGCATACATATGGTTTTATGTATTTCATTGGAAAGATAAGAGAAATGTATATTTAATAGATCCACTTGAATCAATGATACTAATACCTCTATAAAAAGAAAAGGTGTAAACAAAGTGGTTCCAACTATCATTGATGTTTACAACAACAATATGGTTGATGTGGACAGAAGTGATCAAATGACCACATCTTACGTGTGTGAACAAAATAACATAAAGAAGTGGTACAAAAACTTATTTACCACTTGATCAACATAAGCACATTCAATGCGCATGTTGTTTACCTTAAAAATTATGGTAAGTTAAGCGCTTTAAAATTCCGCATGAAACTTGTAAGCGATATTGTAACATTTTATGGTTACGATAATGTAACAGCGTCAAAAGGTGGTCGAACAAGCCTTAGCAAAGGAAACCCGACGCATTTAGTGCAACAGCACTTTTCAGAGATGGAATGAGTCACATAGAACATGTGTGGTGTGTTGCAAGAAAGGTATCTGCCAATACCAATGCAAACTCTTTAATGTTGGATTATGCACTGCACCACGTTTTCACATTATCACACTAAAAAGGTCTACGAGTTGTGTATACTCTGTATTTTCAAGGCATTTCTGAACTAAATTTTTTTTTTGTCCCTACTACCTTTTTTATAGCTTTATTAGGGTTTAAATAAAAACTAAAAAAAAGACGCTTCAAAATGGAATACCTGGAATAACAAAAGAAATTTATACTATTCTGAACATGGTAGAAAAAACTTACACCTATAATTTCCATTTTCACATCGTTTTATGACGTTTTATTCTTTGAATTCTTAGCCATAGGCCAATTATCTGATTTTACTCGCCATCAATGCGACAATTTTAGAGGTTAATAATCAGTGCCGTCAAAAGGAAGAAGAGTGGTTTAAACAATAAAGTCTTAAGGACTGAATTCACCTGCATATTAATTAGTACTCTATACTAGAGGAACTTTTCAGACTTTAAAAAAAGCTGAAGGATTATATATTAAAACGATATACCATTTGTTTTTTCAGTCTTGGCAGTATTATCTCCATCACAAATAACTTCAAGGTCTTCATCAATTAGATCCCAGGTGTCTGCTGCATCATCTAAACATATAAAACCTGTTTTTGCTAATCCAGTATCAATTTCAATTTGTTGGAAACATATATGAAAAACATGCAGAGCACTAGATAATTAAATAATTTTGGAAAATTTTCAGATAATTAAATTACGAGAAATATGCATAATTAAACATTCATAATTAAATAATTAGATTAAACTAATTAGATAATTAAATACTAATGACTGTAATAACTTAGCAAAATTTCTTTTTTAAACATAATAAAACAACGTTTTATTCCCACTTAAAACCTTAAAATAAACAGTGAAATAACAAATACAATTCCACAAGCGGTTTAGTTTTTTTTTTAATAAATAATTCTTTAAAAGTACTATCAATTAAAGTTCAAATCACCTGCAATCATAATTGCAATTATCTTAAACAATTACAGTAGTTTAACTTTATCATGCAATGACAGAATATCAACTATTTCAAATTTACACTATTAACAACCTCACAGAATGTTAACACCCATCTTTTATTCACAGAATGTTAACCCCCATCTTTTTATTAACAGAATTTTAACACCCTTTTTTATTTCATTATTTTATTAACAAACCTCAGAAAGGAACACAAGTGTTCTTTTTATAGAAGAAAATATTATTACAAAAATTTTCTTATCATAATATTCCTCTTAAACCTCATTCACTCACAATTTCTCATGTCATGTTTTTGAAATAATTTATTCGTTCAGATATTATCCAAATATAAAATGATTGATAACAGGCTTTTGAAATAAGAAAAAAGTGCCTTGACAAAATATTGCTGATGTCTGATAAATCTGCCTCAGCAAAACATTAAATTTTTTCGTCAATGTCTTTGTTTATTTCAAAAAATATATATTCTAAAATGAATTTCTTCTGGAAAATACATACTTAAAAACAAGTCAGAAACTTATAATCTTAAATCTTCTGCTGTATCCAAAAATTCAAAAAACAAATTGATACAAATAAACACCATATATGACTTTTATTTCATTATTTTTCAATAAATACAATAATATCTATTTATTTATTTATTTTAACCTTTTTATAAGATATAAAAAATTTATTTCCTTTATAGAATGTCAATTAAATATCAAAAAAAGGATTAAAATAACTAAATTATTTCAACACAATCAAATAAAACTGAACAGATTCATAAAACAATAGTGACTCATAAAAACAAAACTGCACAACTGCACCAGATATAGCAGGAAAAGAAACCTAGATATGTAGGTGCAGTTTTTGGGGTTTATGGTTATCAATAGATTACAAATTTGTTTCTATTTACCATCCTCTAACAGAGATAAACCTATAGCATGTAAGTGCAGTGTTTAGGGTTCACCACTACTACCACTGAACTAGTTTCTCTACCTTGTGGGATTGTATTCTCTGCAACACCTGACAGATTTTATCACAAACAGAACATATTAACAGCAAAATAAATCAAATTTGTTCATCTGGGCAACCTACAGTACAACTTGTATTCCAGATTTATTAACTTACTTAATTTAGGTATGTATGTATATTGTGTAAAAAAAAAGTAAAATAACGTATGAAATATGCAAATTTGAGAATGCTATCATATTCAGGTCAATTAGCATTTTTTACACACTGTACATCACCAGAGTGTAATCTAGATAATTTCATCAGCCACGTTTTACTAATTGGGAATTTGAGCATCCATCAGGCAGCAAAATGTTTTTAACAGGGGGGTTTTGGTTACATCCCCAAAAGCATTGGCTAATATAGCCACAGAAGGTCTTACAAAAACTTTACTATGCGAAACTGTTATTTTTATTTGACTTACTTTGATGCAGTAATGGAATAAACTACTGCATCTTGCTATTTATACTTATCCTAATGTTACAAATAAAAAAAAGTTATTTATTGAGGAAAGTTTGACATCTTAAAGCAAAAAACAAAACAAAATCTCTCTTTACACTACTGGTCATAACTTATGTTATAATAAGTGTAGAAGTTCATCGCAGGCTCATTTTAAAGCTTATACCCTTGACTTTTCAAAATAAAAATCATCGCCCCATCCATACCCACATACTATACGCAATTTTTAAAAAAAATACAAAAAAAAAAACTAAAACGAAACAAAAAACCATAACAATGGTAATTTATGGAATTTAATACAAATAAATTTGTGCTATCGAAAGGTGCGATTGTTCCAGGCGCATGTATAATAATCAAATGTAAAAAAACTGAAGAAAGAAAACTGCCTTCACAGTGAAAGCAAGTGACACCCAGATTCGTCCGCATTTGGGATATTGTTAAAACATCGAAATTCCGGACTATTGGGAAATTGAAAAATTTTGCCAATTGGCAATTAGTCATCATACGGATAGCAAGAATGCTGGATTACACCCTGATAACATGTTTTTATCATAGTTGAAATGACAAAAAATTTAAAAATAATGAAAATGGAATAGCTGGAAAGTTAAAAAAAGTCCATGAGTTCAAAATAATTATATCCAACAAATTTATAACATTTATATTCTTTGCCAATCTGTGATTCAAGTTAAAGGTTTTTATCTGTATAGTGCACTGTTGTGTCAGTAAGTGATTCAAAATCAGCATTTAAATCATTTATACGTATTTAATAAGAGATGTTGACTATACCAAAAAAAATGTAGCAGAAACGCTGAAATAATTTTTCCACTTTGGGTTAAAAGATGGCTTCTATGGTCTGCTAACTTCATCCTGTACAAAATTGAAAAACAAAAATAAATTTTTTTTGAACAGATATGTAAAGAACTTGATAATTATTTTGTTAATTTTGGTAAAAAGTAGGTGTCTAATATTAGTTTGATGGAGAAAAAATATCTCGATCCTGTCATAAATGTGGAAATTACAAAATAAAAATTTTGACCATATAGAGGGTTTGATTATATTTCTTCTGTTAAACGAAATAAATTAAGTGGTTTTAATGAAGTCACAAGTAATGTTTTTCTAAGTGTGGTTGACAGTATAAAAAAACATTTGTTTTTTGTTTTAAAAAAATCATTCAACGACATGGTTTTTCTTGATCTATTTAAGCTTGCAAGAATAAATACAAAATTTAAGAAAGATGATGATACTCTTGCATCAAATTATCGGCCAATCTCTTTACTTCCAGTTTTTTCAAAAGTTTTTGAGAGTTATTTATAATAATACATTTATTAATATATAATATATAATATATTTAAATATTTTGTAAATAATAGTTTATTTTATGAGAAAAAGTTGGATTTCAAAAAGAGTGCTTCACTGAAAAAAGGCATGTCGAGTTTTAAATTTTAAAGGAAAATGTGAACGTTCTAAACCGCTTAAACTTGAATTGAATGTTTTAAATGTCTACCAAATAAATGTTTTCAAGTGTTAATGTTTATGCAATGCCATATATGCGGTACCTTACCTAAAAATTTCAATACTTATTTCGAAAAAGCTACCCGTCAAAATACAAACCTGAGATCTAATAAAAAAAAATTTAATAGTTTTAAATTTCCAAATTTCCAATTTCCAAATCCAAATTAAAAGAGTTACAGAGGTTCACATCTTAATTGTAGTTTTCTTACATCCATATATAAATTAAAACAACATCTTTTGATTTATATATAAACATATTTTAAAGAAACTTTATTTATTTTGTAATAAAGTTTTTCTTATTTATTTATAATTATTATACTTGAAAAGAGTGTCTATGAAACGATCATTAGGCTTTACCTAACATACATCATCTTGGACTTCCTGTCAAGATATTGTGATATTATTTTATATCTATCAACATAAATGCTATCACTAGATTATTTTTTAAATATTTATTATTTTCTTCTTGACAAAGAAAAGAGCAATTGAAATAAAAAATAGTAAGAACTAAAAGATTTTGCAAAAAAATGAAATATGTCATTCAGTGAAAACAAAAATACCATTTTTAGGACCGGTAGCAAAAAGTTTTCTACAAATTCAGGTCATGATCCCCATTCCCCTGATGATTCCTGTTCCCAAAATGATCTTAATGCAAAATTTTATAAAAGTATGAACAACCTTTGCCTTAAGTATATAATTCTTAGAATATAGACTAACTTCAGCAGGTGCTTTCTAAGATATAAAAACACTTATAGCATTACCTTCATCTTCCCCATTACCATCATCTTCAGCTTTGACTTCTTTTTCAGCTAACTCTTCTTCTTTTTTAACTGGCTCAACAACAGACATAATAACCATAGCTGGTTCCTGGGGCTTATTTTGGGGCTGTTTCTTCTTCTTACCATACTGTACTCTCTTTGGTTTATCGCCTACAACTTCTTCCTTCTTTTCTGGAATTATCACACCTGCAATATATGACAGAAAAATTGTAGTTCTGCATTAAAACATGCAGATGGTTTTTGCTTTTGATTATTTATTTTTTACCCTTTAAATCTAACCTCATGTGCAAAAAATGAAGAAGTTAATGAGCAGATGCAGAAAAAAACTGAAAAATGCATGGTTTTGGTCATTTTTGCCTCGTTACCCCACAATGAAACTAGTAAAAACCCAGCTTTGTTACATCATTTGCATTATTAATCCTCAATTAAAAAAACCTTAACAGTAGATCTAAAGAAAACAATAGTTATTTGCTTTGTTTACCCATATTATAGCAAGAATAAGAATTTTGAGAAAATCTGGAATGGGCCACTTATTTATTACCCTTCATTTATATAAAAAATCAAAAAAAGTTAACCAGCAGATTCTGAGAAAAATCTAAGAATACAAATTTTTTGATCTATTTTTGCCTCATTTACCCAAAAATTAAGCTAACGAAAAATTTGACTTTGTCACATTATTTTCCTTATTAATCCTTAACTTCTTGCAAGAAATTAGAAAAAACCAATAAACAGATATCAAGAAAATCCGATTTGTTATATTAAAAAAATTTAGGAGTAGAGAGCCATACATATAACATTGATTTCATATTCAGCAAATCTGTTCTCATTACTCCGTTTGGGCTTGGCTCGCAGGACTACCATGTCTACATTTACTTAACCAATTATCAAATATCCTCCTCTATTAATGACCAACTTGATCTAGGAAGTGTTAACTTAAATTTCTCTGTTGCAAGTCTGTTCTTATTACTCGATCTTCCTCTGGGCTTGACTCCCAAATTTCATGTCTTCAGTTTTTTAACCAATTATAGTCCTATACTCTTTCCAAGTAACCCAACCAGCCTAATTTTCTGATTTAAAGAGAAACATTGAAGCTATGGATTCCCAGAGCCTTCTTTCAAGCTCATCTGAAATTTTTCTGTCCATCAGGCTGGTGTTACACATCCATCTAACGATTCTCATATCATTCCTTTCTAAGCGATCAAGAACTTCTAGCTTCACTATCCATGTCTGTCTTTCATACAACTTAATACTTAGTCACACAAGCTTCATAAAGCCTACCTCTAACCTGAATTCACAGACACTATTAGTTAGCAGAGGAAGTAATTCTAAATATTCTCCAAGCAGAACTTACCTGTAACAAATAACTCTTCTTTTGATACCTCCTTCACATGTCACCTAAGTAACAGAAGTTATCGACTATATCTAAAGACTTATATTTCTTCACAATTTCTATCAAAATATAATTCCAAGAGTATTTTCAAAGAGAAAACATATTTTAAAAGCATAAATAGCCCATCTTGTGTTGATCTATTCATGACAAATCAACCTGTAAATTTTCAAAATATCAATGCAAGATTATATCATGCTGTGTGCCTAACGAATATAACCTGCTGGACAGTCTAAAAAAATGTACTGCTGGTCATTGTACAAAAATTCAGAAAAAAAAAAATTTTTTTTAAACTAGTTTAAGTAGTTTAAAATACATTAAAAAACTATTTCTCACATTTTTGACCAGATAAACTGCATCATAAAACATGTATGTTTGTTTTCCATGATTACTTGGGTATTAAAAAGGTACGGTGAGTCAGATTGAAATAACTTTGTTAATGATGATTAATTAACATTAGCAAAATGATTGTCTACCCCGAGAAAATATATAAAAATAATATAAATTATAAATAGTATCCAGCAGGATGAGTCTTGCCTCATGGGGAAGAAAACCTATTCAGCATTGGCAATCTTCCTACAGTTGGTGTTTTTATAAAAACACTGGCTGGCAAACAAATGAATGTCTTCAGAGGTAAAGTAGCCAGTCTTGTACCCCTTCTTCACCTATTGGTGTGGATTCAGTGCTGCCTGAATTGCCATACCCTCTCGGGCAACGAATACCAACCTTCCTACTGTCTTTGTTTGTCTGATGAGTATAGGATGCAAATATCAGTTTAATGATTGTTAATTCTCTCTGTTGAGGAAACCGATATTCCTTAGTTTCCTTATTGCTACATTTCTGGCTGGTAGAACAAAACCCAAACTTAGTAACTTAGAGAGGCTGCTTCATCAACAATTGTTGTTAAATGGCGTGTTGCAGTTATAGTGCCGAGTTGAGCTTGGAGGGTGACATACATTTGTAAAGACTCGCTAAGACCACAATACTGCTAAAGATTCATAATTGATAGGCAAAATAATATAATGATCTGACTTTCTGTAAAAGTTATTCAAGCAAGGCAGTAGGACTTCTTTTAAACCCCCAAATCAAAGAACTAAAGTAACAGCAGTAAATTAAGGTAATCCCTAACCACTTTTTCATGGTTGGTTCAGACAAAAGTCCTTCCAAAATAAAATTTTTTATGCTTTTTATTTTTATATATATTTAATATATATTTTTCCATTCTCAAGATATAATCTCAAGACAGAGATTTAGTAAAAGAGAAAGCTTGAGGCCATCACTACACATGGTTCGACGAAATCACTAGCCATACATTGATGACATCACTGGGCATATCTCAATGACACCACTGGACATAGCTCGATGAATTTATTTAATTTAAAATAACAATAATATTTCCAATAATGATTCGAAATTTCAGCTTTATAGAAATGTATTGTAAATATATAAAATTATTGAAAAAACATGTATTTTTGGTAGTTCAAAATATCAGTTTTTGCTAAAAGACCCCTTAAACTTCATGCTGAATTTCAAAAATATATATTTTAGGCAAAAATTACTCTATTTTGGCATCTTCGGGATATATAAAGATCACAGATTACGATGCGAGTCCAATATGAACGTGAATTTATTTATAAGACACTTGCCGGTTTTGCTAGTGGTCCTACAAACATTCAAATTAAGGAAAGATGAAGTTGGCCCTAAAGTTTGATTTTAAGTGCTATATTTTTTATCGATTTACATACGAGATGACATGTCTGAGGTAACCGTGCTTGTCTTAAGCAAAGTATGAATGTATTATTAAAACTTTGATTGTTAAAAAAATAGATATTTTACTTCTATTTGATTTGATTGAATAAAAAGAAAGGTCTTTTAGCAATTTACATTCAAAATCAACAACGTGTTCTATTCTACAAAAGAAAATTGAAATTAACCTCCTACTTAGAAAATACAATTAAATGTTAACCTTGCTGCTTCATGGATTCAAGCATGGCAGCAGCTCGTCTTCTCTGTTCTTTTTGAGCTGGAGTTAACAGTTTACCTTCTTTCTTCAACCTTTCTTTTCTCTCCTACCAAATATATGACAAAAAAAAATTAATACAATTAATACAAGGTTACAATAGTTAGACTTGTCACACCTCAAAAAGAAATTAATGATACCTAAAAACCGTATGTGTAATCAAACCACTGGCCTGATTATTGAAGTTTTGATCAAAGTATGCCAATCTAGCTAAATTTTTTACATCACTATATGGAGTGTATGACAGCTCTTAGTTTCTTTAGTTACTCCAAACACATAATCTACCACATGGTAAGGAAGGGTAAAATTATAGCAGAATCATGAAAAAGTCATAAGTTAGTTCCTGTAAGTGTCATTTATGCATACAAACAAGCCCTAATTTGAGGAAATTCCAGTTAAAACTTTTAATCTGGATTCCGAGCAACAATTTTTTATTTAAATTGTGTATATATCAGCTATATTTCCTAAAATGAACAAAAGAATGTGATCCTTTTCCAAAGTTTTACCTTCTGTACAAAAATGGAAACACTGGCACTGTTTTTAATATGATCTGGAAGGGTGTTCCACGGTAAACTAGCTTTAAATCGCAGAGAATTTGTGCCTAAGTAATAGCGCGAGCAGCTGGAAATTTATCAAGACATAAAGTCTGAAGATCATAAGGCGTAGCTTTACAATTTTAAAAGACAATCAATAGTATCACCTAACAGTTTGACTTCTTTATGGAAAGAATTCTCTAAACCAGAAATAAAAGTAGTGTAGGCCTCAAACTTTTTTTCCCTAGAAACGTAAACTGGGATTTTCCTGTGTTGGTAATCGTAGTTGTTACGGAATCAAAGATCAACCAGACAAAGATCGTTGTTTAACAGATCTCAAACGTTTTCAAAAGAATGTCGCAAGCGTAAATAGTATTATCATCAGTGTAATTAGAGATTACAGAATAGATTGCAGATTTCGATTTCTGTTTTGAAACATTAATTTTTCAAAGTAATATTGCTCTATAGATAGCAGATTTTAACTTTTTCAAAAAATCGATGTTGGAAATTTTTCCAACATAGATTTTTTGAAAATATTTATTTTTGGAAATATTTATGTAATACAAAAAATTGATATATGCTTCTTCCATTCTTTTTCCTTTTTTATTTTCTTTTTAATTAGATGATCACATGCATCCTATTTTTAACTTTTATTTCAATGAATGTAAATTTATTGAAGACCAGCAGAGTTTCTTTAAATACTAAATCAAATTAGATTTAAATGGTTAGAAAATTATAACAAAACCTAAACATGAATTCTTGGGAAAAATTAAATAATACCAAATATAAATTCATACCTTGTCTTTTTGTTTCTTTTTTTCTTTGCGTTCTTTTTCTAAGGCAATTTTTTCTAATCGTGCATTTTCTGCTTCTTCCTCTGCTTTAGCTTTTGCCTCTGCCTCTGCTTGTAACCTTTCTTCTTCTCTTTTAACTTCTTCTAATGCTTCTTGCATAGCTAATATCGCAGATTTTCCAGGTTTCTTAGTCTTTTTCCCTTTATCTTCATCATCTTTTTTCTTTTTCTTTTTTTTCTTCTTTTTATCTTTAGATCCAGTTTTATCTTCTTCACCATCCTCACCTTCAGCAGTAACTTCTCCAATTTTGTTTTCTGATGGCTCTTCTGTAAGATTTTCTTGTGGCTGAAGAGTCTCTTTAAAAATAAAATTTAAAAAAATAAAATCTCTTTAAAGTGCTATTTAAAAAAAAACCAATAGAAATTAATCAAAATGAACCTATTAACCTTCTTTTAATTTTACAAGAGAAACAGCTAAGCATCAAATTTTGTGCCAATCATTTGCGTAATTTTGGGTGTACTCTCAAAATTGTTTTTAGAAAAGTCATGGATAAGAAAAAAAATTTCTTTTTATTTTCAATAAGAAATATATCAGAAATGTTATTACAATGAATTAAATCAAAGGAAAATCAAACTTCTTGAGAAAAATCAAAATGCAACTTTTCACAAAATTTTACTCATTTATGATCCTAGACCCGATAAAAATTTTAGGGGTCAAAATGTCTGAGCTATCAGATATTCGAATATCAAACAAAATCATGACATAATCAGGTCATTTTTGGACCAAATTTGACCCATTTAGAAGCCTGGGGATAGAAAAACATAAATTTTGGCAAGTAGCCGTTGGGTCAAAAGACATCCTCGATTGTATTCTCAAAACATGAAGATTTTTTAAAGTTAAGAAAAGATTTTAAGAAAATCTCCATTTTAAGCTTAAAATGATAATTTTTTGGTATACATGAGCTTGATACCTTACAAAAAAAATTTTTTTGAAAATCAAAAATTATCACTTCTACTCCTGTGACCTAGAAACTTTCACAAAATTCTATTGTGATTGCTCCCAAAGAAAAAGCTTTATGGACTAATAGATGAAAAGCCTGACAAATATTGGTGATTCCTAGGCCCTGAACAACTTGATAATTATGAAATTATTCAACATAATTTTATTAGCAGAAAGAAAAAATTTCTAAAAAGCTGCAAAATTTCCAAAACCACTAATTGCAAAAAGAAGGCAGAGGTAAAGATTTAATTATCATTTTAAATGGGATAAGGAAATTTTCTTTTTCTTTTTTTTTTTTATCTTTAGATCCAGTTTTATCTTCTTCACCATCCTCACCTTCAGCAGTAACTTCTCCAATTTCGTTTTTTGATGGCTCTTCTGTAAGATTTTCTTGTGGTTGAAGAGTCTCTTTAAAAATAAAATTAGAAATATAACATCTCTTTAAAGTACTATTTTAAAAAAACCAATAGAAATTAATCAAAATGAACCTATCAACCTTCTTTTAATATTACAAGAGAAACAGTTAGACATCAAATTTTGTGCCAATCATTTGCGTAATTTTGGGTGTACTCTCAAAATTGTTTTTAGAAAAGTCATGGATAAGAAAAATAGAATTTTTTAAATTTTCAATAAGAAATATATCAGAAATAATGTTAGTAAAATGAATTAAATCAATGGAAATTCGCAATATAACTTGTTGAGAAAAACTAAAATGTAACTTTTAAACAAAATATTACTCATTTATGATCCTAGACCTGATAAAAATGTTAAAGCGATCAAAATATCTGAGCTTTCAGATATTCGAAGATCAAACAAAATAAGGGTGGAGTCAGGTAATTTTTGGACCAAAATTCAAAATTTAGCAGAGATTATGAATCTAAAAACAAAACTTAAAAATATTTTTTAGACTTCGAAATATTTTGCTTTTTGTTCAACCACATAATAAAATTTCCTTAGCAACAACCTTAGCAATTGTTCACCAAGTAAAGTTACTTCATGATTTTTTTACTTCCTTCTCTAAGAGTCATTAAGTATTTGAAATAAAAAAGACCAGTCTATGAAAGCCTGCAGGCAAGGTTATGGCGGTCTGGAAATGTTTGTGTCACTTATGGATATGCGGGTGTAATGACAAATAACAATTACGATGAAAATAGCTAACAGTTGCAGAAGATACAATAGCAGAAGATGCATCGGAAATAAGGAAAGACTCTGATGAGGTTGGCAATACCACTGTTTCGTGTGATGGAGCATGACAACGTTGTGATCATTCATCACATAATGGGATTGTTACTGTAATAACCATGGATACTGGTAAAATCCTTGACATTGAAGCAATGAGCAAAACCTGAAAAGGTTGTAGGCTGAAAAAAAATTGAAAGAAGGCCAGGTTGCATATAATGAGTGGAAAGATACACATACCTGTACGTTCAACTACAAAGCAATTCAGGAGGGATGGAGCCGGAAGGTGTAAAACGCATCTAATGAAGGTCAATTAATAAGCATAACTTGTGCTACACCCAATTCTACAAAGACGGTAAACCTTTTGATTATGTCAAAAACGTGTATGGTGATGACTCTCTAGTGGAAAAAGCGATTGGTAACGAAACTAATAAATTTAAAGAGAGAAAAGAGACTTGGCAGAAGTGGAAAATTTACATACGCAACTATCGACAAGTTACAAAATAACTAATCACTACCCACATTGTCCTGAAGGTCCCGATAGTTGGTGTCCCCACAACATAGACAAGGCAAATGGTACAAAATTGTATAGGCCTGGCCCAGGATTACCTCTGTTAATAGCTATGAAACTTGGTTTTGAAATGTTTACATGGAAGGACTCAGAACCACAATAAAAGCTACACCATTGAGAAATATGGGACAGAATGCCAAAAAATATATATGTGTCACTGAACCAATTAGAGTTTGGCGTGTATGACGTGTATGTTGCAAATTTAAATATTGGACCTAAAGCCACAGTATTAACATTCGAGAAGATGCGAATGAATGAGATCAGGGTGTTATTCCCCTTTCCTTCCTCTCAACCCTTTCCTTCCCCAACCCCTTCCCAGGGCAGACATGGTTGAGCTGCGCAGAGAAATTTTTAAAATTACATACATGTAGATTGTCGTTGAACGTCATTCCATGAACAGCAGACAATAATGAATAAATTTCCATTTTTAAAAAACGATTAAAAATAAACAATTTGTTTTTAAATTTCATAAAAATATTGTATGAGCAAATAAAATAAATTAAAAGTAGAAAAAATAGCACACATATTTTCATATAATCAAAACAGCTGTAAAGTATTTATAATATTCTTCTGCACATACAGTCCAGGTGTTTATAACCTACTTAAAAGATCAACTGAAATAAAAAAAAATAACATTACGAGGCGTAGAAGTTTAAATAGTCTAATCCTTTTCTAAATTAAAAGTTAATTTTATTTTTAAAAATCTCATATTTGCTATCATAAATAACATACACATTTTAAATTGTTGTTAATCCCACTCAGCAAACATATTAAGTTTTAAATAACAAGCTTTCTGAGAATCAGAATGTTCAAAAATCACAATATTGAGTTAATTTTTTTTTTATTTTCAAAATGATCTTTTTTTTTTTTTTTAATTTATTTTATTTTTTATACGATTATTGAGTAGAGATAATGGTTGTTTGGCCAAACAGTTAAGACTCTTGAGAGATTTGCGAGTTTGATATTATATAAAAATAACAAAGCGATTGTATTGAATTTTTTGTGGCTTTAACGTAGGTCATAAATAATTAATGATGTAGGTGAAATTGAAGTAAATTGTAGACAAATTAAGCGCTTATATATTTTAGTATATTATATTACGATTAAACAGTTATTTCTTACGATTTATTCTTGTTGTTTTGAAATATTTAAGTTGATCTCGTAAGTATTATTATTTATAGTATAGTATTGGTTATTTTTTTAATTTTGCAAATAATTAAATTAATAAATAAACTTTTGTCATTCTATTATTTACCATATTTTGTTGTTTTCATTAACCTGCAATCAATTTTTATCTTTATAGAATATTGGTCAGCAAAAGATGTTTTGCACAGGCAATTTTTACCCCACGTAAATGAATGCAGGTGGGCTGCCTCTCATGACAAGGGTTGTTATTGCAAGCATTTTATTACTTCATTGCCATTTAGTTAATGTTCTATTGAAAAAATATTGCAAGTTTCAAAGTATTAACTTTGTGGGAGGGTAAATCCATAATGGTACATTATTTTGAAAAACTCTCAGTTCAAACTTCGGTTCAATGTATAAGAGACAAGTGTACCAAGCTATAGCCTTTAAAAATGAATCTATCTTGATAAATCATGTCATGCGCAAACCTAGTTTTTGACCTTTCCACCAAAAAAAATTTGAAACTTTGCAGTTAATTTTTTATCAGGTAAAAATAAAAAAACTTTAATGAACTGAATATTTGAGAAAATTGGATTTTTTAGTGGGATTCTACCTTAAAGGGATCGTGAGGTCAAAAATACATGTTGATATACAATGAATAAAAATTGAAATAAAAAATCAACTGTGTTTTTCTTTTCTTTCTATCTACCGTTTCATGAGATTTACGTAGATATATTACGTAGATATTGAAAGAACGCTACTGTTATAGAAGATACTGATTTATTAGTATTGTTACTCTAATATAGTACCACAGAGACACGCAATATAACTTTTTATACAGAAGTGAGATCAGAAGAGTTATGCATATTCTTTTTTTTTCATTCAGCGATTATTGACTTTTCTGTCCATTTTAAGACCACTATTCTATTTTTTAAATGATAAGCATTATATTATCTTTTCCAATGATTAATCATATTTTTTTTGTAAAAAATAAATTTGTGCCATAATGACCCCTAAAAGTCAATTTCCCATGGTTGGATTGGGTTTTAAAACAGCAATTATTGAATTTTTTGTCCATTTTAAAACCAACGTTCGTTTTTAATCAGCATTAAATTATGTTTCCAACAAGTACTCATATGAATTATTTCAGATAAAAAAGGGGCCAATTTTGACCCTTTTGGGCCCGAAAACCAAAAACCCAATTTCCCATGACTTTTTGTATCTATGGATTGAGTCAGAATGATTCAAAACACTTTTTGTTACAATTTGTTGAAGGTTGAATGAAAGATAATCTGTACTATTATGGACTGAAAGATAAAAGGACTGACAAACACGGGTGATTACTAAGACCATTAGCAACTTGATAAATATAAAACTATTCAAAATTAGCAGAAAAAAAATTTCAAAAATCCCACACAAATGCTTCAGAACTTCCAGAGCTACTACTAATTGTATAAAGAAGGCAGAGTTAACTATTTAATTATTATTTTAAATGGGAAAATGATTTTTAATTTTGTCAAAATCAGTGGGTTTAACTATAATAAAAATTAATTAAAAAAAAAAAAAAAAAAATTTAACACAAAATTATGTACAAGGTTGTTATTTTAAACTTTAGTGACAGTTACATAATTCTTGACTTTTATGAAGCAACCATACACTGTTTACCACTCTAAGATTGAATAATAGTTACAGTGATTCTCATGTAAACACTGTTAGTAGCATCTAAAAACTCCAAACATTTATTTAATACAAGAAATGAGAAGACATTTAGTGTCAGTTATAGAGGCAAAACTAGTTTTATAACACTCCGTGTGAATGGAATAAAGAAACTAGATAAATAGAATAAAGTTCTTCAACAAAGGCACTGTATCAACCAAACAATGACATATTTACCTTGGGTAAACTAATGGATAGTTGTGGTTTACTTTAGTATAAAAGCATAATAATTATAACTATACAAACCATTTGAAAGTAAAGTTGATGCATCTGTATCTTTCACTTCTTCTTTTTCATCTGTTTTGGCTTCCTTGCTCTTCTTCTTTGCAGCTTTGAGCTTGTTAGCCTCTTTTTTTTTCTTATCTCTTTCTTTCTTCTCCGCTTTCTTTTCAGCTGCTGTTTTTATGCGTGTTTCAGCCCCTGGATCAGCATCATCAGTAAGTTTTAAATCAATTTTATCAGCAGTTTCAGCAACAACTATTGATTCTGCATGATGACCTCCATCGATTTCAAAATCTAAATCTTCTGTATTGTTCTTCTTTTTATTTTTCTTTGCCTTTTTACTAGCAGGTTTATCAGATACTTCAAGATTAGACAATATTTCAGCAATATCAGCGTCATCAGGATTTTCTTTCTTCTTTTTCCCCTTCTTTTTCTTAGATTTGTTTTCAGCAACAACAACAGTTTCTTCTTCAGACAAAGATTTATTATTATCATCACTATCATTATCATCATCATCATCAATCATAAGTGCACTAAATCCTTGCCTTTGATTAGTTTTTTCTTCGTTCTTTTTTCGATTTTTTCTTTCCACAATAGCTTTTTCTTCATCAGAAAAATATTTATCACTATTATCATTGTTGTCATCTATCATAAGTGCGCTAAATCCTTCTTTTTCTTTCTTTTTAATGTCTTTTTTATTTTTTGTTAAAACAATAGGAATATCTTCTAATGACATATCATCACCTTCATCATCATCATCCTCATTTTCATCCTCAATGAGAAGAGCACCAAATCCTGGCTTCTTTGTATCAACCTGAAAAATCAAATAATTTAAACTACTTTTACTCATCAAACAGAAGTGATGAGGACCCATCAAACTTCAACTTTTTGTAAATTACATTAAAAATTCAACTAAATTTAAATTTTGAAAACAGGTTATAAATTTTCATACACTTTTACAAAAAAACATGTGGAAAACTAATTTTAGCCAACTAGATATATAATCAATGTACCTCAAAAACAACTCTTTTAACATCAAAGAAAGTATCAATTATTTTCATACAATTAAAAGATACATTAAAAGCAAGGCACTAATTATGCATTATATGTAAAACTCAATTTTTATCAACCAATTAAATGGCATATCCATTTATAATCAGCCAATAGAATTTCTTCTATCATTTATTAAACTTAAAAACCTATTAAATTTACATAAAACCTATTAAAAACTGATTTTAATTTTAAAATTTTAAACTTTAAATTCAAGACATTATAAAACCCTGGTTGGCATCTGGTGGTAACAGTCTTGCCTTATTGGGAGGAAGACCTCTTCAACCTTGGTTGGCAATCTTCCTAGAAATGTCTATACCAACTAGTCTTGCACCCTGCCCTTGCCTACTGAAGTGGATGTAGTGGTGTCTGCATTGCCATATCTGCTCTAGGACACTGAATACCAGTCTTCCTACAATCTATGTTTGTTTGTTTGATAAGTTAGCTAATAATGTCAGCTGTCTCTAATAAGGGTACCAAGGTATCAGTTTCCTAATCCCCACTGACGACTGGTAGAAAAAAGCTCAAATCATTTAGCAACTTAGAAAAGCTGTCCATCAACAATTGTTAAATGGAGTAACAGTTGCAGTTAAATTTGGACAATAAACCTGCACCTATAACGGCTCCCTTCTCTGAAGCCACAATATTGCTTTTGCTAAGGAGAAAAGATTCATAACTGACAGGAAAAATAATATACCAAACTTACTTTCTATAAAAGTTATTTAAACAAGACAGTAGGACTTATTTTAAAGCCAAAGTTGTATTATGACAATTATTAGTAAACCTAAATCAAGTTTTGCAAGACAGTAGGACTTATTTTAAAGCCAAAGTTGTATTATGACAATTATTAGTAAACCTAAATCAAGCTTTGCCAATTACCCAAACTTTTGTTTCTTTTGTAAATCAAAATTTATGGTCTTTGTAGTAAACTTTTCATTTGGAATCTTTCATCAATTGGTATCTTGACAATTTGTGAAACAAATTTTGACCTTTTCATAAGTTTTTCTGGCTTTATAGTACCTGGTTACCTTCCTATTAATCGCAAGAACTCGTCTTAGATTAGCTACAGGCAGATTTCCAAGACAACCTTCCTGTAGCTCGCGAAATCTCTCTTGAAAACCTTTCTGGTATCAACACTTACCACTTCGCCATATCTCAGTCATCAACTCAATTAGTTGAATCCAACTCATCATCTGAATCATAACAACCAGAAACTTTATTTACTTGATCTATTCCTTGCATCAAATTCTGATATCTGCAAAACATCTGTCTCTAGTCTTTTAGGAAACTCTGACTATTCAGAGGTTAACGCTAACAACAACTTCAATATCACCTCTTCAAATGAGTGACCTATCCACAGGAAATTGTTTTCCTATTACAATAGAAACTGTGACAGCTTCTGTGATCAACTCCGTGATATTCCACTTGAACATATCTTCAATCTTGATACAGAAAAATGTACTAGAAAAATGCTACTTGGATTCATTTTGCTATCGATTCCATTATTCCCTCTTGAAATTATCAAGTGAAACCACACTTGAGCCCATTGTTTTCTATAGCAATTGTGCCCACAATAACTCATTGCAACCATTTTTTTTTTCTTTTTCTTCAGTGACCTAGTTATATTGAGAATAGACGTCTTTTTACCAGAACCCGCAATGAGTGTAAAAGAGTAATTGATGAGGTTGCTCAACCAAATCCAGGTCCATGAACTTTTGGCATGTCTAAAGGAATTTTTCAAATAACGATAAGTCTTTCATCCCTTCACTCTTCAATGGAACGGAGGTCCTCTACTAGAAATAAGGCAGAACTGTTTGCTATGCTGCTCAGCAGCAATTCCATTATAGATGATCCTGGATACATATTGCCTGACTTTATAGAACTTATAGGAATGACAATATCTTGACTAATCTCAACATAGCAACCAAAATGGTTGCAAAAGTTTTGCTAATCTTGATCCTTCTAAAGCTACTGGTCCTGATGAAACTCCTGTAGTTGTACTACAAAAGCACTCGACAGAACTCGCCCCAATTCAATGAAGATTGTTTATGAAGTGTGTTCCTGAATCCTGTTTTCTTTCTTCAATGATGATCCAAATGTCATACTTAATATGAAGTCCATTTCTGAAGCCTTAGGACTTTTGAAACAGTTGAAAAGTCCATCATTTCTCATTCTTTTTAGTACTTGCTATTAACAATTCGGTTTCCAACTACAGGATTTGACAATCGAAATTGCAAAAATTTTCAAAATTATTTTGATACAGACAGAAATGAAGTAAAAGAGTTTGAAGCTATTATAAGTAATGGCAAATGTTAGCAAAATAACATTGGTAGCTCCAAACACAACTACAAACAATGTGAGATAATTTTGAGCATTCAGTCGCTCAAGAACATTACCAATAATGCATCTTTCTTCCAATTTTAGATAATGAATTGCTTTCAAGGCAAGGCACAGGATTATATTAATGGAATATTTCTTATGCCTACCTATTTGATAAAGATTTGGATTCTAATGCTGGGGATATCGAGAACTTTTATTCTTTGACTTGCCATGTTCAGATGAATTTTACCAAGAAATAGAGCCGTTGAAGAACATTAGACAAAGGAGAAAACAAAAATTGCTTCCACCACCTCAACACTCAACCATATTACTGAAAAAATTATATGTTCTCTAACATCTCTAGAATATCGAACATCCTCCTTACCACGTCTACCATAAGCACCACAGTGAAAGAAGCTAACTTTTTATGAAATGTCAAATGATCGATTCAATGCTTTGGTTCTACTCTACTCTCAGAGACTTAAGCTAAATTACGATCATATCATCAATACACATGCTAGAAGGTAAAAAAGCAGAAAATACCCATGACATAATTTTCTATTGCTTAATAGGGTATTTTACCTTCATTTGAGATTTAATTATGAATTTGAAGTCAAATTTCTTAATTTATTAATTGTTAAAGCGAGCAAAATAAAGGATTTTTGAGCAATATATTTGTCAATATGTATCAAAAATTTTTTAGCCTTTCTGGACCACAACTGGGGGTCACATCTTTAACATTTTGTGCCCCCATTCTTTCCAATATCTCTGGATCCTGAAACTTTTTATATACCAAAATTTTTGCAAAGACAAAATTATAAATCAAACTGATCTACTAAGATGATATTGCCAGTTTAACGATTCAAAAGAAAAAATATACTCACATTACGGACATGATCTTTGTCTTCTATGTCTCCACTAAAATTTAAAAATTATTTTCTATTGAGGAACACAAAATCAAAAGAAAAAAAGAAAATCTTTATACTACGAATCTGCACCCTTTAAAATACAACCTGTCTACACCAACAAAATGAATACTTCCAATAAACGTATAAACTGTTATCAGCTATTTTCATAAATCCGTACGCTTTACCAAAAGGTTTCTTCTTCTTAGTTTCCTGCTGGATTTTAAATCGCAGCCAAGATTTAGAGAGTTGTTCAACATTTTTAAAAAAAATAGTGATAAATACACTGTTTCTAAAAAAAATCCTGTACCCAAAATAATGCCAGTAAAAAATACCATTTCTCAGCAAAACAAATGAAACTAAACTATTGAAACTATGTGATAGACATAAAAATGCTTACTTTACTACAATTTTACTATTTTTCTTCTTTTTTTCTTTTTTGGTGATTTGTGGTATGTCAATATCTTCACTTTTCGTCACTTCAATCCCAGACTCCTTTGCTAATTCGTCAAAATCGTTTTCCCTACAAATATTTATGAAGTGGGGTTAGAAAAAATAACAATAATTTTCCTCGTTTCTTTAAACTACGATAACCACCATTTCAATAAACTGCTGAACAAGTTCATAGCTTGTATGATTCACAAAACTAAAGTGGATTCACAAATATTGTTGCTAATAAACTTATGGAAACAGCAACAAACCAACTATAAGCTTCAAACATACACCGAGAAACTTTAATTAGTTTACATTACAATACCAAACTTAGGATATCAAATTTTTGGCTTTAAATTTTAAACATTTCATTCATTTTTTTTAATAAAGCTGCACCTTTTGCTGTACAGAATTTCAACAGATATTCTTTTAATATTCAAACTAATTTCCTATTTCCTTCCCTTTTAGAAGTTTTAACTTACACAGAAGTCTGATCAAGATTTTGGCTTGGATATCTCACAATCCTTTTAAAGTATTCAGTAATGCAAAAGCTTTTTACAACACCCCAATTTAATTAAAAAATCGAAAATTTCTGTTTCTGGGATATATCTACTTTTAATATTCAATTGATGCTTGCTTTACTTTTATAGCAGTGACCGTGACACTAGGGGGTCAAGAAGGGCCAAATTTTTTAACAAAACAAGTCAAAAGCAAACTAATTTTATAATGAAAATTTATCATAAAAAAAAAGTGTCATTTTTAACATTTTATAGTGGTTTTGATGCTATAGTGGCTTAGCATAAATAAACGCAGAAATATCTGAAATGATTTCTTTATAAGAGATAAGTTTGGGAATAGTCTAATTACATATCTCGGAAAACTATTAAGGAAAACCAGAAAATTAATTCTTATGCTTTAGCCACTTATGTTTAATAAGAAGCAAACGCTTGTGTGGGACAAAAACCTTATATAGAAGAGAGAAATACGACATAAATATCAACTAGATGTCATCAAATGCTTAAGAAATCTTGGTTGAAAAGGCATAACACTTCAAGAACATGACAACAATGGTAACTTTACACAAATTTCACGATTTCTCGGTACAAAAGAAGAAAATATTGTCAAATTGGCTATAAGTACACCCATCATTATACACAAAACAAAATTTTAGATATATGACATCTGAAGTTTTGTGCAAAAAGCAAAACAACAACATATTTCTCATTAATATTGGAAAAATATACAGATTAAGGCAATCTAGAACAGCTTTTTGTATGCAAACTGTTGATGATATACTCAACGAGAAGGAAGATCTTCTCGGCTTTTATGAAATTCAAAATATTCAAAGTGATAGTTCGGCGTGTTTATAGAGCAGTTAAATTAACATTACAGTTGATATTTATGCTGTATTTTTCTTCAAACTGAACAACGATATATGAATATGTAATTTTCCTGAAAATTATTCTATAATACTAATTTTGCCAACTACTTTAGCCTAATTTTAAATGCATTACATTTGCAATAGTTTTTTGTATGAGTCTAGAAAACACATAACTAGCCTTTATTAATGTAACACTCTATTAATACTGAAATATGCATTTCCCTATAAAAATTCTGTTAAACATTATTTTCCCATTGCTTCCATGAACCAAAGCGTTAGTGGGGAACTTTTCTGAAGGTTAATTACCGGAATACCGGAATTCTTTTCCAATGAGTCCATTCTTTAGACCCGAGCACTTAATTCTTAAATTCTCATCATTAGATCGTTAATGTTGTTTGAGGTCCTTTCTCGTAGTTTCTTTTTTTGGGCATTAGTTTGTTTGTGGTTCAAATTTTGCGTTTTTGCTGCTGTGCAGAGAGGCCAAACTTCTACTAGAAAAAGGCTCTCTAATTAATATATTTATTTAAAAGGCTTTAATTTTTTCAATCCAGATGGTAAATGTACAATATCAATAATAGAAAAAAATATATATAAAGACTTTTTAATATCCTTGTGAATAATAACTTGAAATAAGTTTAAGAAAAGTTTTTTTTTTTTTTGCCTTCTCTTAGTTTAAATTTAATACTTTACCTTTCCATAATTGTATTGAATCAAAGAATCCTTAAAAAGGGTTTCCTTAAGGTTTGATTGACTTACATTCCTTAAAACTACTGTAATAATTGGCTCTTTATGTGCCAAAAATAAGTTAAATATTAATTACTTTGATACTTTCAAAAAGGAAGTTTAATTCGTTCAACTGAAATTTTTTCCGGTTTGAAAAATTATTATCCAATTAATACAATTGCCAAAAAACTTTAAAGAAAGGTAAGCTTGTAGTTTATATTTGAATGAATTTTAATTATAGATAAATAATGTCTCTATGATGTTTCAGCACAATCAGCAGACATCTTACATATTTTGCTTTAAGAAAATAGTATGAAAATATTACAAGAAATAAAAAAATCTGCACAATCTAAAAACTTTTAAAATATATAGTCAATTTCCACTTAACCTTTTGAACAAATTCAAACTTTATTGCTGACAAATAAATGAATTAATTATTGAGAAAAAAAAGAAACTTTATGAAACAAAACCTCCCAACACTTGGTGAAACTTTAAAACAGCAATTTTTAAAGACCTGCACAAAGAAACATTTTTTTGAGGATTAAGGTACTTATGTAATATCAGGCAAGGATGAAAGACATAAAAATCAACAACAACTAGTAGCAACTGGACAATGCCTTCTTTAAATGCGTAAAAATATCCTTTATAATAATGAACAACAAATTTACAAATATAAAGAACAGATACACAAATCTTCCATCCTAACCAAGAAGTAAAAAACCTACCAGAAGGAAACTGCTTTTTTACCATTATCATTAATTTGAGTTTGAGTTTATCATCTTCCTATTATTAAAGCTTCCTTAAAATCTATCATTTCAATCAAAAATATTAACTTTGTTGCACATTATTTATCACATATAACATATTTCATAATGCATTGAAAATGGGAATCATACTTGATACTTTTACATTTTTTGAAAAACTTGATATAAGCCTCAAAAATAACTTAGCATCGATTTGTTTAAAACAACTATAATAAAAAATCATATCATCATGAAAATTATGTAACAACTAATCCAACTGCTTAGATCAGATTTTATTATCAACAATTTTAGAAACAGTTTTGAGACTAAGCAAAAAAAAAATTGATATATCAAAGACAAAATTATTTTGTTAAAGCTAAAACAACTTAACTCTTTCAATATCTCAAAAAAATTCTTGAATACAAAATTAGATATATACAGAAATTAAAGAATTTAACAAAAATGCAAAGAATATCAGAATCATTATTTTGCTAACGCTTTACTTCACTGAGAACATTCTAAATTAAATTAAATATAAAAATATAATAAGAATAAAAAAAGTAAACAAATAAAAAAATGTGTATATCTGTAGGAAAATATGCCATTCCAGAATTAAAACACTAAGTTTTGTGTTACTAACTTTACAATAAAAGTAAAAGCACACAGTAAAATTAAAACAGGCATGCTTTTTTCACTAATAAAATAAGCATGCTTTGAAATAAAAATGGCTTGGTTTTGACATAAACATGTGCATGGATAATGATAAACACCTATTTTTGGTAAATATAAATATTTTAAATTATTAAAAAATTTTGGCCTCTAACCCTTTTGAAATTATTAAATAAATTGTTAATTCATTGATCACTACTTTAATGCATCTTTTGTTGCAATACAACAGCAAAAAGTCAGAAAGAGTTTGAGTGTTAAAACTGATACACCAGCCTCTAGAACAGCCTGAATACGTCTATAATGCATAAAAAATTAATTTTTCTCATATTTTTAAAATCACAATTCATAGGCAAAAAAATTTAAAACTTCTTATTATACATATTAGTGAATAAGATTTATTCTGTGTTTAAATATATCTGATAATTATCCCTCAATTACTACAAATTGCAACTGCATATGTTGTTTCATAGAGAAAAAAATTTTCACTGATAAGTATTTATAGAAAATTTTTAAACGAAAAAATACAGGCCTGGCCATGAATCCCGAGCGATCGCTCGCGCTCGCGTAGAGCTCGGGTGAATTAACTTTACCTGAGTGTTTAATAGCTCATGTGAATTTATTGCTTGAAAAAAAAATTAAATATATTAAATATATTTTTATATTTTTAAAATTAATTAATATATTTATATATTAAATATATTTAAATGATCATCGACAAGTAGATTCACTATCATCTTCTACCATTATTACGACAATCAGCTTTATGAATAGTTATCATAATTAAAACCCGCATGAGTAAACCCATATATTCTTTTGCAATATACTCCCTCATAACAAAAAAGAGATACTACTATTTAGTTTGTTTCTTTTGATAATATACATAATATTTTGATGTGTATTTTACTGGCCCTCATTCACTGTATTTTTAGATATTTAATGCTAGTTATAAATAATCTCAGTAACTGTGATTCTTAATAATGAAAACGAATGAAGTAAAAAAACTATTTTCTTGTAATAAATAATCGTATTTAGAAAGATATAATCTTCCAGCCATAAATATTTATTTCAGTTGAACTTTTGAGTAGGTTTTAAATGCTTTAATTATATTTTGAATATGATTGAAACAATTAACTCTCGCCCGCAGGTTTATTTTAAATTCCATTGCTGTTCTATTGTTTATCTTTCCATCGCTGATCCTTTTATATAAAATTACTACTCATTTCTCAGAAGTATGGGTTGTTTACACAGTGTAGAAGAATTGAAATAATGTAGACCATGATGAATAAAGAACAATTAATTAAAAAAAGATTATTTTGTTTTAAAAAAGCTAATATATGTCAAAGTGATGAACAAAATAAATTTAAAAAGATTTATAATTTTGTTTTCACTTTGTGCTTACGTTTTCCATTGCTATATTAAATACAATTACTAAG